>JAXGGA010001774.1:0-140590 GCA_038373865.1 Uloborus plumipes | reverse complement strand
TTTCAAAAACTAAATTGATAAATAAAGCTTTTTTAGTGAGTTTCGATTTCGTATTTTGGAAATTTTTCAATTTTATAAGAGCTTTATTGAAGTGCCCTCATGTCTACACTAGTACTACTTTGTTATTTATTCTCATTACCGTTTCAGTATTATTGGCAGAAATTGATAAATGCAATTTGTAATCCAGTCAATCATTTTTTTATATCATTCTCAGTCCGAGTACCGTCGTTTTGGCACCAGCTAATACCTTCCCCATTGTTGGCCCTTTTTTGTATACGCTGTATTAAAAAAAAAAAAAAAAAAAAATTGGAATCTTGTAAGTTCCTTAAAACCAGGGAGGGAACAATTGCTTCTCTTAACTCCGCTCATAGATTTTCTCATTATTAAATGACGGCGTACCAATATAACGACCTTGTTTGTTTGAAAGGTCTTTTCTGGGATATTTTAAAAACAAAGAATGAAAATACTTATTAATAAAAAAATAAACGGAGGCCTAAAATAGCAAGCTTTTATTTTGCTTGTATGCAAGGAGTCGCATTTATTAAGCCAATTTCAAATTAATTATGCTTTTTATATTTTCCTTGCTTTGCTAATTATAATAGAACTACTGCTCTGATTTTTATTTTAAATGCGCAAATTATATTTATTGTATTCATTCTTCTAGCGTTTAAAAACAAATTATATTTAAAATGAAAGCACTTATGAAAAAAAAAAACCACTATATTCAGTAACGAATTGCAAGAATTAATTGTTTTCTTGAATTTATGTGAAATAATAAGGAAATTATTTTAAGTTGTTTTAAAGAGAAGAATTATGAAACTCGAATTTTACGCAATAATTCAAACAAGCAGACATATTATCCTGCATTCATAAAATGAGTTTCTACAAATTTTCCGAATAAATAAATCAAAATTTTTTTAATGAGGACATTTTGGGAGGTCATTATGACCTCTCTCTAACTCTCATCAGGGCGACTATTATTTTTTGGGGGGGTGGGGGAGGGGCGCAATTTCTGAAGTTTGCCACGGGCGATGGAGCCCATAGCTACGCTACTGCTTTCACCTAATTTATGCTTCATTTACGTTGGTTTTTAACTTCAATTATATTTCAGCACAAAGCTTATTTGATCATTTTTCATTGCACTACATTTTTTTATTATTCATCTGCAAATGCTGTTTTGAAAGTATGTTCTTTAGTGATTTGGGACTTGATATTTTCTTTAAGTGTATCTGCAATTTAAAATTCATAAATGATGCAATAAAAAAATGGAAAAATCAAATATAGAAATTTAAAAATTTTAAGCCTCCTGCTGGAGATCTAATTTCTTTTAAAAATTGAATAAATATTCGTTTAATGTCAATATGATTGTCGAAAATATTTATTGCAGTTTCAAAAATTACAAATTATGCCGACTTGTGCTTGAAAGTGTAAACTAGTACTTGTGCAAGGAGCCAAATCGGAAAAAAATGGGGAGAGGAAGCTACTAATTGTTTAATTAATTACTTCCTCATATCACGCATTTGTTACCTGTTATTACTTTATTATTTTGCAGAGAAAACAATTGATAATTTCATATCAGTTAAAAGCCAGTCTTTGTTTACTAGGCTCAAAATTGATGATAGTTTTCTCAATGAGAGTCCTTTATGGGTGAATAACATTTCATTCCTTGAAGGGAAAAAGATGGTCAGATTCAGTGCTTAAAGCAGTAAATGAAACAGCTGAAAGAGCGGTAAAAATGATGCTGGATATTCATGGTGTGCTAACAGCTGATGAGCAGCAAAAACAATTTTTGTAACGTTGCGTTCAAGAGCACCGAAAGATATACACTGACTGCAATAAAAAAACATTGAAACGAAACGAAAGTATGTTCAGTTCAATAATGTTTTTTTTTACTGTAATTTATTATTGCAAATATACATGTATGTTATAAATAAATTGTTGCCATAATTGTTTTTAATTTTTTTATTTAACTATTTATTTTAAATTACAGATACATTTGAAGAAAATATCAAGTTCCAAAATCCCTAAAAAACAGACTTTTAAATTTGCATTTGCAGATAAATATTAAAGAAATGTAGTATTTAGCATGGAAAAATTTAACTTAAAACTTGAAACAACCGTAATTTTGAGTAATTTGTGGGGGAAAAAATATAAAATGAGAGAAAATTTATATTCAGTTCTAATTATATGCTTGATGCTTCAGATTTTTTATCTTGATAATTTCTTAAAATTTATCTTTCATTGTTTACAAAATACATAGCAAAAAAGCTATTTTTTGAAGAAAATTATGAATTTTAAGCCTTGTGTGGGGTACCTAAATATTATTTAATTTGGATGAATGATTTTGTGGGACATGTGGGGATATAGGGGAAGCGTTTTATCAACATGAAATTTTGAATTTCAGAAAAAAGTTTTTTTTCGATTTGGCCTAGTGAAAAAGGGCTAGTTCGCACTTTCGGACGCAAGTCGACACGGGTTACAGTTCAAATCGCATGAAACTTTTTTTACAGTTGTTTTGATGTAAAAGGAAAAAAAATAAGAGGGTATGTGCGTTAAAAAATTCCGACTTTCGATTTTTTTTGGGACACCCTAGTGAATACTCAAGAAATAAACATTTCTTAACTATTTGAATTGAGAAAAGCTTCAGAAAACCACGCGAAGCAAAGAAAATATCAAGCGCAAAATTAGCTATCGAGTGGGAGTTTAGATGAAGCACTAAATAATGATTTTAATGGAGGAAAGCCTTTAAAAAAATAAAGATTTTATGTGAAAGTTTCAACTAAAATTGGAATAAAAAAAGAACTACCTGTCAGATTTTTTTCTAATTGATCTCTTGATGGGCCCAGTGAGGACACAAACAAACGGTGAAATTTCTAGCGAAATTCTATTGGTAGTTTTTGAGTCTTTAAAGGATATACATATGCCTATACATACATTCATTTATATATACAGGGTGTCCACTGCAATCGTGGACCAATAGCTAATTTCTAAACCGTTAGAGATAAGCATATAGTTCATTTAGGAAAAAATCTCTAAATTACGAAAGGAATTTTGGGTCTATTTAATGTTTTTCAAAAAATCAAATTTTGAAAGAGTTACGAAATTTAGATTTTTATACAGCCCCCCAGTCCTATCAATCATATTTAGTAAAACATTCTTGACACTGCAACGTTTAAAACTAAAAAAAAATCACTCTTCTACGACAAAAATTGACCGAGTCATGACGTTTTGAAAAATCAAGATTTTGAAGGATTTCGCATACGGTCCCTCAAGCGATCTCTCGATGACGTCGTGAAATAATGCAAAATCTTGATTTTTCAAAACGTCATAACTCGGTCAATTTTTGTGGTAGAACAGTGATTTTTTTTTAGTTTTAAACGTTGCAGTGTCAAGAATGTTTTACTAAATATGATTGATAGGACTGGGGAGCTGTATAAAAATCTAAATTTCGTAACTCTTTCAAAATTTGATTTTTTGAAAAACATTAAATAGACCCAAAATTCCTTTCGTAATTTAGAAATTTTTTCCTAAATGAACTATATGCTTATCTCTAACGGTTTAGAAATTAGCTATTGGTCCACGATTGGAGTGGACACCCTGTATATATATATACTAGGGTGGTCCTTATTTTCGAAGGTCAAAAATATTGTGGTCTCACCCCTTAATCTGGTTCCATTTGGGGAAAAAATGAATCACCTAAAATTTTAGCCCATTTAAACAATATTTAGAGGTAGCTCAATGACACTGAACTTTCACCGAAACCTTAATTTTCACGCAATTCTGAAGTTTCTTCAATTTATTTATTTATATCTATTTACTAGCAGTACCCGCACGGCGATGCCCGTGCAAAAAATGTAAAGAAAGTCAACTGAATAAATTTAAATTCACTCCACCCTCTTAAGTAAAATTATTATATTCTTTAATTCAAATGTGCACCACGACCTTTTAAAATATATTGATGACACTTTTAATGCCATTTCAGTTTGTAGTGTTCAATGCGAGGATTATTTTAGTTTTAAAGACTTTTTTCTTCTTTTCGTGTGTGTGTGACGAACTTATTTATTTTTAGCGAAATTTTTACGTTTCAATGGAACTTTTGACACAACTGTAGAGCCAAGATTTTCGAAAACTCTCAATGACCACAGCAATATTGCCCTTGAAATTTAATATCTCCCCAAAAACAACAGTGTTGTAAAAAAATCCCCCGCCAAGAAAACCTTAAATACTCAGCCTTAAAAAGTTATGATATCGAGTTTTCCCGCCAAGTTTGTGCCAAACTACAACTAACCTGTATGTATAGTTCTTTTAAATTGTTTTCAGTCCTGCCAGGCGGGAAGTTTTTACTCATTAAGCAACCACCTCACAAGACAAAGCTTCCTGCCTGGCAGGACTAAAAACAATTTAAAAGAACTATACATACAGATTAGTTGTAGTTTGGCACAAACTTGGCGGGAAAACTCGATATCATAACTTTTTAAGGCTGAGTATTTAAGGTTTTCTTGGCGGGGGATTTTTTTACAACACTGTTGTTTTTGGGGAGATATCACATGTTTTTGCATTAATATTATTTCTTTGCCTGTTTTTTTTTCTCTTCAAAATTTACTTTGCATGTTTTTTTTTCCCTTCAACATTTTTCTTGGCGGTCCGACATCAGTGGTTTTCTTGGCGGCATGCATTTGGTGCAAAAGTTCAAGGATCTTCTTCAGTCTAAGATAAATTTGAAATCAATCACAATGTACCACCCGAACCGACGCAAAACAAAGCTAGTTGCTAACAATACTACGATTAAATTTAAAGTTTAAAAAAAGAACCCCAACCCTTACTGCCGATCTCATATTAAAATGAACTAAATTGAAGATCCCTTTTAAAAGCCTTATGCAATAAAATCAATTACAAATATTTTATTTGTTAACAAATAGAAACTGGCAACAGATGAAATTATAAATCATTGAGTTTTCTTTCCTCGTGGCCCAACAATGAAAACATAAATGCTCAGATGTTGAACAGAGCTAATAGATAGAAATCGGACCAATTTTAAGCATTAATAACTCCGGGGTGCGATGACCCCGGGGGGTAAATTTTGGGAAAATGTCCTCAATGTCTCATCGAGAATATTCATACCAAAAATCAACACTAAAGACCCCCGGGGAGAAAAGATACGGAAAATAAAAACGAGGGGGGAGGGGGTGGGAGGTCGAAAAACCAACTATGCCGAGCTTTGGGACAAAATAAATGTGGGTGCAAAAGCAGAGCTCAATCCGAGTTACCGTTTAGTCTGGACCCCTGTCAAAGAATTTTTAAAAAGTGCGAAAAATAGCGATTTTATAACATACTAGCAGTACCCGCACGGCGATGCCCGTGCAAAAAATGTAAAGAAAGTCAACTGAATAAATTTAAATTCACTCCACCCTCTTAAGTAAAATTATTATATTCTTTAATTCAAATGTGCACCACGACCTTTTAAAATATATTGATGACACTTTTAATGCCATTTCAGTTTGTAGTGTTCAATGCGAGGATTATTTTAGTTTTAAAGACTTTTTTCTTCTTTTCGTGTGTGTGTGACGAACTTATTTATTTTTAGCGAAATTTTTACGTTTCAATGGAACTTTTGACACAACTGTAGAGCCAAGATTTTCGAAAACTCTCAATGACCACAGCAATATTGCCCTTGAAATTTAATATCTCCCCAAAAACAACAGTGTTGTAAAAAAATCCCCCGCCAAGAAAACCTTAAATACTCAGCCTTAAAAAGTTATGATATCGAGTTTTCCCGCCAAGTTTGTGCCAAACTACAACTAACCTGTATGTATAGTTCTTTTAAATTGTTTTCAGTTTTGCCAGGCGGGAAGCTTTGTCTTGTGAGGTGGTTGCTTAATGAGTAAAAACTTCCCGCCTGGCAGGACTGAAAACAATTTAAAAGAACTATACATACAGGTTAGTTGTAGTTTGGCACAAACTTGGCGGGAAAACTCGATATCATAACTTTTTAAGGCTGAGTATTTAAGGTTTTCTTGGCGGGGGATTTTTTTACAACACTGTTGTTTTTGGGGAGATATCACATGTTTTTGCATTAATATTATTTCTTTGCCTGTTTTTTTTTCTCTTCAAAATTTACTTTGCATGTGTTTTTTTCCCTTCAACATTTTTCTTGGCGGTCCGACATCTGTGGTTTTCTTGGCGGCATGCATTTGGTGCAAAAGTTCAAGGATCTTCTTCAGTCTGGGATAAATTTGAAATCAATCACAATGTACCACCCGAACCGACGCAAAACAAAGCTAGTTGCTAACAATACTACGATTAAATTAAAAGTTAAAAAAAAAAACCCCAACCCTTACTGCCGATCTCATATTAAAATGAACTAAATTGAAGATCCCATTTAACATTCGAGCGTTCGCGCTGGGTCTTTTCGACCCAGGCGCAAGGATAAACACTCGCTGCTCTACTTCTATTTGAAAGAAATGGATCAGGTCCACTGTAGCTGCATTCAAAGTCGACCCCTTGAACTTGGATATACTTTTGAGATCCTTGATTAATATTTGTCAAAATCATGATTTACTACTGAATTATTCATTAAATATTGTTAAAATGCTCTTAAAATGTAATATGGGTCACTCTGACCCAGCGCGCGCTCTCGTGTATCGGTATGTCGCGCGCTTTCCGGAAGGTTAAAAGCCCTATGCAATAAAATCAATTACAAATATTTTATTTGTTAACAAATAGAAACTGGCAACAGATAAAATTATAAATCATTGAGTTTTCTTTCCTCGTGGCCCAACAATGAAAACATAAACGCTCAGATGTTGAACAGAGCTGGTAGATAGAAATCGGACCAATTTTAAGCATTAATAACTCCGGGGTGCGATGACCCCGGGGGGTAAATTTTGGGAAAATGTCCTCAATGTCTCATCGAGAATATTCATACCAAAAATCAACACTAAAGACCCCCGGGGAGAAAAGATACGGAAAATAAAAGCGAGGGGGAGGGGGTGGGGGGGTCGAAAAACCCCCTATGCCGAGCTTTGGGACAAAATAAATGTGGGTGCAAAAGCAGAGCTCAATCCGAGTTACCGTTTAGTCTGGACCCCTGTCAAACAATTTTTAAAAAGTGCGAAAAATAGCGATTTTATAACATACTAGCAGTACCCGCACGGCGATGCCCGTGCAAAAAATGTAAAGAAAGTCAACTGAATAAATTTAAATTCACTCCACCCTCTTAAGTAAAATTATTATATTCTTTAATTCAAATGTGCACCACGACCTTTTAAAATATATTGATGACACTTTTAATGCCATTTCAGTTTGTAGTGTTCAATGCGAGGATTATTTTAGTTTTAAAGACTTTTTTCTTCTTTTCGTGTGTGTGTGACGAACTTATTTATTTTTAGCGAAATTTTTACGTTTCAATGGAACTTTTGACACAACTGTAGAGCCAAGATTTTCGAAAACTCTCAATGACCACAGCAATATTGCCCTTGAAATTTAATATCTCCCCAAAAACAACAGTGTTGTAAAAAAATCCCCCGCCAAGAAAACCTTAAATACTCAGCCTTAAAAAGTTATGATATCGAGTTTTCCCGCCAAGTTTGTGCCAAACTACAACTAACCTGTATGTATAGTTCTTTTAAATTGTTTTCAGTTTTGCCAGGCGGGAAGCTTTGTCTTGTGAGGTGGTTGCTTAATGAGTAAAAACTTCCCGCCTGGCAGGACTGAAAACAATTTAAAAGAACTATACATACAGGTTAGTTGTAGTTTGGCACAAACTTGGCGGGAAAACTCGATATCATAACTTTTTAAGGCTGAGTATTTAAGGTTTTCTTGGCGGGGGATTTTTTTACAACACTGTTGTTTTTGGGGAGATATCACATGTTTTTGCATTAATATTATTTCTTTGCCTGTTTTTTTTTCTCTTCAAAATTTACTTTGCATGTGTTTTTTTCCCTTCAACATTTTTCTTGGCGGTCCGACATCTGTGGTTTTCTTGGCGGCATGCATTTGGTGCAAAAGTTCAAGGATCTTCTTCAGTCTGGGATAAATTTGAAATCAATCACAATGTACCACCCGAACCGACGCAAAACAAAGCTAGTTGCTAACAATACTACGATTAAATTAAAAGTTAAAAAAAAAAACCCCAACCCTTACTGCCGATCTCATATTAAAATGAACTAAATTGAAGATCCCATTTAACATTCGAGCGTTCGCGCTGGGTCTTTTCGACCCAGGCGCAAGGATAAACACTCGCTGCTCTACTTCTATTTGAAAGAAATGGATCAGGTCCACTGTAGCTGCATTCAAAGTCGACCCCTTGAACTTGGATATACTTTTGAGATCCTTGATTAATATTTGTCAAAATCATGATTTACTACTGAATTATTCATTAAATATTGTTAAAATGCTCTTAAAATGTAATATGGGTCACTCTGACCCAGCGCGCGCTCTCGTGTATCGGTATGTCGCGCGCTTTCCGGAAGGTTAAAAGCCCTATGCAATAAAATCAATTACAAATATTTTATTTGTTAACAAATAGAAACTGGCAACAGATAAAATTATAAATCATTGAGTTTTCTTTCCTCGTGGCCCAACAATGAAAACATAAACGCTCAGATGTTGAACAGAGCTGGTAGATAGAAATCGGACCAATTTTAAGCATTAATAACTCCGGGGTGCGATGACCCCGGGGGGTAAATTTTGGGAAAATGTCCTCAATGTCTCATCGAGAATATTCATACCAAAAATCAACACTAAAGACCCCCGGGGAGAAAAGATACGGAAAATAAAAGCGAGGGGGAGGGGGTGGGGGGGTCGAAAAACCCCTATGCCGAGCTTTGGGACAAAATAAATGTGGGTGCAAAAGCAGAGCTCAATCCGAGTTACCGTTTAGTCTGGACCCCTGTCAAACAATTTTTAAAAAGTGCGAAAAATAGCGATTTTATAACATATATCACCCCTCCCCCTGAGGGTCCTGGATGTTTTGCTTTAGTATGTGCCGTCAGGGGCCGCTGGAGATTGAGTATACCAAAAATGAACTCTAAGGATCTTTATGGGGCTGAGATACAGAGGGGTGAAAACCCCGGTTTGGTTACTCGCGTAAACAGTCCTAGTCGCTCTTTTACATTTTTATTGGCGACGGAAATTTCTTGGCGGCTTGTATTTGGTTTTCTTGGCGGGGCGGGACGCTCCCGCGTCCCGTGATAATTCACCGATTTAACCGTAATTTCAATGTAAAATTGGTCGCCAAATCTAAATTTATTAACATAGGGAACCGATTGTATCAGGTAGATCAGCCACAGCCATTCTTCCATGATTTTAATGTGAACATTAAAAGGAAAGAAATATAATGTCTTTCGTACCATCTCTTTGAAGTGATTACAATCTAACAGTGACCCTCAAATAATCAAGATTTCACTGGCCGGGAACCTCCTCTGAAGAAAAATTATTATATCCTTTAGTTCAAATGCGCTCCACAACCTTTTAAATTCCACTTAAAGTCATGTTAAAGTTTAAATCAATTCGCCAAATAAATATAAGAGACAGAAAGTTAAGTAAGTAACAGGAGATATTAATTAATCAAATTGAATAAATTTTCAAGGCTTAAATCTATACGCAAATTTAAACCACAAAGTAACTTCAGGGACAAAAGAGCAGCTGATCAGGAAAATGGCTCTAGTGTTTCAGTTCTGCGTAGAGTTAGGCCTTGAAAATTGACTAAATTTGATTAATTAATATCTCCTGTCCTAATTAACGGACAGAAACGTGCTAAAACTTTTCTTTTTCAGAAAAAAAAACCCTTTCCAACGATATATAATGTTTTGGGGTGGGGCGAGGTTTTCCCCCCTCAATTATGGCGGATACACCAAAAATGAGACTAATTAATTAATTTAAAAATAACTAATTCGAAATTAAAAATTTGGGCTTCGAGGTGCACGAGGGCGGGGTACGTTCGAATTTTTGAGCCAAGTTTCAGGTCTGTGGGTGCTGCGGGGGCTTCTGGCCAGCGGTTACAAACATACAGACAAACGAACACCGTCATCTTTATATATATAGATATCACCCCTCCCCCTGAGGGTCCTGGATGTTTTGCTTTAGTATGTGCCGTCAGGGGCCGCTGGAGATTGAGTATACCAAAAATGAACTCTAAGGATCTTTATGGGGCTGAGATACAGAGGGGTGAAAACCCCGGTTTGGTTACTCGCGTAAACAGTCCTAGTCGCTCTTTTACATTTTTATTGGCGACGGAAATTTCTTGGCGGCTTGTATTTGGTTTTCTTGGCGGGGCGGGACGCTCCCGCGTCCCGTGATAATTCACCGATTTAACCGTAATTTCAATGTAAAATTGGTCGCCAAATCTAAATTTATTAACATAGGGAACCGATTGTATCAGGTAGATCAGCCACAGCCATTCTTCCATGATTTTAATGTGAACATTAAAAGGAAAGAAATATAATGTCTTTCGTACCATCTCTTTGAAGTGATTACAATCTAACAGTGACCCTCAAATAATCAAGATTTCACTGGCCGGGAACCTCCTCTGAAGAAAAATTATTATATCCTTTAGTTCAAATGCGCTCCACAACCTTTTAAATTCCACTTAAAGTCATGTTAAAGTTTAAATCAATTCGCCAAATAAATATAAGAGACAGAAAGTTAAGTAAGTAACAGGAGATATTAATTAATCAAATTGAATAAATTTTCAAGGCTTAAATCTATACGCAAATTTAAACCACAAAGTAACTTCAGGGACAAAAGAGCAGCTGATCAGGAAAATGGCTCTAGTGTTTCAGTTCTGCGTAGAGTTAGGCCTTGAAAATTGACTAAATTTGATTAATTAATATCTCCTGTCCTAATTAACGGACAGAAACGTGCTAAAACTTTTCTTTTTCAGAAAAAAAAACCCTTTCCAACGATATATAATGTTTTGGGGTGGGGCGAGGTTTTCCCCCCTCAATTATGGCGGATACACCAAAAATGAGACTAATTAATTAATTTAAAAATAACTAATTCGAAATTAAAAATTTGGGCTTCGAGGTGCACGAGGGCGGGGTACGTTCGAATTTTTGAGCCAAGTTTCAGGTCTGTGGGTGCTGCGGGGGCTTCTGGCCAGCGGTTACAAACATACAGACAAACGAACACCGTCATCTTTATATATATAGATATGCTTATGTAATATTTATATATTTATCAATATTGTATTTATGTATTAATATATTTATAATAGAAAACATAGTATTCTAAATTTTCATTTGAAAGACGAAAAAACAAAGGTAAAGCTGCACGAGATTGATCTTCTCCACAGCGAACGTATCGCATGCAAGAATGCGTATGACTCGACCTCAGTTTCATTTTGCATATGCTAATGCAACACAATGAGCTGTATTAACTGTAACTGTACTTCTGAGTTAATTGTTTGTTAGTTTACATGTGATTTAGGCTCTTTCAAGGAAAATGGTAGCTTTAAATCTTTCATTTTGATGGAATGCATTATATTTTGAAATAAAAATAAGTATAATATTTTAACTAAAAATAGAGACTAGTAAGACAAAACTAAATTGTAACTATGGAAACCAGATCCGTAGAAAATGATAGAATAGATTACAAAAAGATAAAGTATGAAGAGAGAGAGAAGGAGAATGAAGTATCGATTGCATTAACACCTTCTTCCCCACATGATGATGATATAGATGAAATCTATTACATTGAAAAAAGAAATGAATCACAAGCAGATCTTGCTCAAAACTTTCTAAAAGAGAAATACTTAATATCCTGATACCACTAGTATCTTCTGAACTAGATTGTACAGAGGTATCAGATCGTAATGCAGTATATCTTATTGCAGAAACTGTAAGGAGTCTAGGTCACAACATTGACAAAACTTCTGCCAATACAGCTTCCATTCGAAAGCTATGCAAATGGAACAGAGCTGAGCAAACTCATGGACTTGAGAAAGAATTTCCTTCAACTGTTCATTGGGACGGCAAACTTTTCCCTGAATTAACGGGTAAAGCAATAGTAGATCTCTTGCCTAATGCCTATTTTAGTTTCAGAAAGCGAAATTTCTAAACTTCTTACAGGTGCCAAGTTACCATCTGGGACTGGAGAAGCTGTCGCATCTGCAGTTTATAAAGCAATACACGACTGTTACATTCAGGGACGTAACTAGGAGATTTTCACACAGGGGCAAGATGCTTCGGCGCCCCCCCCCCCCC
This sequence comes from Uloborus plumipes, assembly GCA_038373865.1. Classification (NCBI taxonomy): domain Eukaryota; kingdom Metazoa; phylum Arthropoda; class Arachnida; order Araneae; family Uloboridae; genus Uloborus; species Uloborus plumipes. Next base: position 128,387 of record JAXGGA010001774.1, on the reverse strand, counting down.
ATTAGAATAAAATAAAATTTTTGTCGAAAAAATGATAATGCCAACGTCTGGACCGTCATATAAGGGTATACTCAACGTATATTACATAGAAATTGAACAAAAGCACAACTAAATACATAAAGATGGGCATGGGCGCCCATATACGAAATTTTAAGGGGGGGGGCTCAGATGTTTTCCTCATAATTTACAGTGAAAAATATATAATATTTATGTGTGTGTGTGTTTCTTTTATTTACTTAGAATATGAGAGTGTGACTTCTTACTGGTCGCCCTCCTCCTGCTGTTTCTGGTTTTTTTTTATTCTATTATTTTTTTTGTTAATTGTTTGGGCTATTTTTTATTTTTTATTTATTTTTTATTTTTTTATTTATTTTTTTGAGGTAGGGGAATCAAAAGATGCAATGAACTGTTTTAAGTGGGGTAGAATGTTCGTAATTTTGGGGGGTCCGGAAAAATTTTGAAAAAAAGTTTCAAAATTATTCATTTTGAGGCCTTGTATGGCGCAATTGGGACTTCAAAAATGTGTTGGAAAAATAGGCAAACAAAAAAATTTATAAATGTTCTGCATTCTTTTGCAAATTAAGATCAATCAAAACATGTATATTTTTCGTAGTTTAAAAAACGATTGACATTAATCGACAGAGAGGAAGAACGAGGGAGGAGAAAAGATAAACACATCATCACTTGCTTATACATTGATTTTCAGTATAGTTACTTAATAGTTTTTGATCAGTTCCCAACTCACGAACAGAAACAGCACTTAAGAGTATAAATTGAACAATAGTATAAAACGCATAAACTCCTTTAAAAGGAATAGTGTAGAAATTTAAAAAATGATGGACGTGAGAGTAATATTTTGGCCATTCAATTAATTCATAGTTTATTTATTTGATAAGAAATATAATTGAAGCACATTTTAAGGGGTTTCAAAAGGTATTTAATGATTTTCAAAGACTCTAGAATAGGCCTTGCCCCCCCCCTCCCCCCAAATGTTTTGTAATGTAAGACAGAAAAAGAAGTTTTCTTTTTTTACAAATTCCAAATGCCAAACTATGTCGAGTTTTCTTGCCATCCTCGAATCCGCCCACTCTTTCTTCTAACCGCTAATCCGCAGACATGGGATAGTTTCCTATGTAAATGCGGCGTCTGTCAACCCATGAATCTGCCTTTGTTCTATGGCAGAATGCAGGAAGAGACACAATGTTAAACTTCTGAAAGCGATTTCACATCAGTGCAGATTGGCGTTGTTAAAATTTGGCATTTTTTATAATTTATTCAATAATGAGAAAAGAAAAAAAATCCGATTAAATAGTACTTTATGCAAAAAGGTACTAATTTCCAGGGGGGGGGGCTCGAGCCCCCCCTTGCCTCCCCTTATGGGCGCCCATGAAGATGGGTGACAAAATAACACTAACACCTGTGAAATATCAAAAATTCTTTATTAATAGGGAGTTGGACCACCCTTTGACTGAATTACAGATTTAATACAACGTGGGATTGATGCATAAAGATCATTGACAACGTTTAAAGGAATATTAAGCCATTCCTCTTGCAAAGCGGCTCTAATTCTGAAAGATTTGATGGAGGTGGGAATCGGGAACGAAGTTTTGACGCCAAATATTGCCACAAATGTTCAATGATACTTAAGTCTTGAGACTGAGGAGGCCAGGCGAGATGCTCAATTTCATTGTCATGCTCTTCGAACCATGTTTGGACGCCCCTAGCGGTGTGGATAGGGAGGTTGTCGTCTTGAAAAATCGGTCGCTCTCCAGGGAATACAATCTGTACAAAAGGATTAACATGATCCACTAGAACGCTTAGATAGTCATTAGATTTGATTCTCCCATGCAGACGTACTAGTGGCCCAAGACCACGCCAAAAAATCGCACCCCAAACAATAATGGAGCCACCTCTATGTTTCATAATTGGTAAGAGGCATTCAGGATCGAACGCTTCTTTTGGTCATCTCCAGACATAAACGCGTCCAGTGGTCTGAAATAAGGTGAAGGATGATTCATCGGATCATATTACCTGCTGCCACTGCTGTTGGGACCAGCTTTTGTGACCTCTACACCACTGACGGCGCTTGAAAGCATTGGGTGCTGTCACCAAGGGTTTACAAAGTGCCACTCTCCTATAAATGTTTGCGGCATGAAGTTCTCTTTGAACAGTTCTTGTTGAAACGGGGTCATGAAGATGACTGTTCATGACTGATGTTATCTCGAATAACGATTGCTTGTATTTTCGAGCAACTACGTGCTTCAAAACACGTCTATCCCTATCACCAAGCTTTGACTTTCGGCCACTGTTTTGCTTTGAAGAATTCGTCTTACCTTTTTTCATGTATGCTGTCATAACGGCTGATACAGTACTTCTTGCAAACCCCAAATGGTTTGCTGTTTCTGTCACTGATGCTCCACTTAAACGCGCCCCAACAATCGTCCCTGTTTGAAATTCTGACAGGTCATATATTTCACTTTATAAAAGCTAGCTAGATAAAATCATGCAACACAGATGACTAATATTGAGAGACTAATAGCTTCCTCTTCACGCTTATTAGGTGGCAGACTTCTGTTGCAGGTGGCGCGGCTGTGCTGTAGGTGTGAAATAAGTCACACTTTTTCACAGGTGTTCATATTATTTTGTCACCCATCTGTACAATACTTTCTCAAAGCCAAAGGGACAAGTTTTCCTCTTCACACCCCTGAATATCGGGGTGAGTCTTAGATAAGATGAAACACTTTTACTGGTCACTCTATAAAAGAAAATATATTCTTGCCATTTACTGCACCCTCCTCACTTTCTCTTCGTTGGTTTTTCTCACGCCTTTCCCACATTAAAAGACACTTCTTTAACTTTCTGACTGAGCCTGCAATGAGCTTTTTTTTTTTTTTTTTCTTTCTTTTTTTGCGGGGAGGGAGAGCTGGCTGTTAAAAATTTGTCTCTTTCTTTAATAATAAAAAGAAAATTATGCAGTTATTTAGCCAATTCAGCATCCCTAAAATCTGATTCCCGGGGCACGAGCCCCGTCTGCCCCCCTCTAGTTACATCCCTGGTTACATTGCAAGAAGAGTGAGAGCAATGTGTGCTGACACACATGTGTGATCAAACCATGGGCGTCGCTGCCTGCTGAAGATTGGGGGGGACTTTGGAAAAAGAAATGCTAGGAAAAATTCATGTTTTTTAAACATGTTTAGCCTTTGTAAAGACCAGTGAACATTGCAATTTTCAAATAAGGACCACAAGGAGTCATATTTGGACCCGTCGTGGGCGGGGATTGCTGACCCCCCTAATTAATTTTAAACACATCTTAAACACTGAGAGAAAAAAATGGGTTCAGCTTCTTTTCTAAGAGGGAAGTCATAACTAGATCAGAGAGTTCCTAATCGTAAATATATTATTTACCCAGAAATAAGAGAGTACGGGGGATTCTCCCCCAGAAGTTTTTTCGAATTTGTGGTCTTAAAAATGCATTTTAGACGATATTTGGTAATGTTATGGGAGGAGAGGTTCGAGGGCGCTCTTATGTCCATTTTTCGATATCGAAACGTTAAAAACTCCATTATTATCTCTGATCGTACTATGAAAAGGGGGGATCGGGGATTTTTTCGAAATTGTGTTGCTAAAACGCAATTTTAGACTATCTTTACTAATATAACGCAGATTAGATATTCGAGCTCCCTCTTTTCGGAAAATTATTTAAATTACAGCCTTAAAATGCATTCTAAACAATTTTTAGCAATGGTAGTAGTGGAAGAGCTTCCCTGAATATTTTTGGAAATTGAAATCTTAAAAATACAATTATAGATAATATCCGGTTGTTTTAAGAAAAGGGAAGTGCGGGGGTTCTCCCCCGAAACTTTTTTTGAAAATGTAACTGTAAAAAAAAAACGCAGTTTTAGACGATCTGCGTTGATGTTAGGGGAGGGGAGATTTTTGGCCCACCCCGGAACTTTTTCAAAATTGATGGGTCATCTTTGGTAACTTTAAGAGGATAGACAAATATTCGAACAACGTGATTTTAGTTGACTTTCAATGATATTAGGGTAGGAATTTTCGAGAACTCTCCTTTGGAAACCAAAGTTTAAGCCCTTTAAAACGAAATATAGGACGATCTTAAATGTTGTTGACAAGACAGAGAGGGAAACGGAGACGCCTCCTTTTTTAATGAGAGATATGTTTATTCAAGTTGAAGCGGCAAAAGAATTTAAAAAAAAATGGTTTTTACTCCCACACCTCACATTTTATGCTCACGTTACAGTATTCAAAATTCATGCATTTGATCAATAACAATGCAAAAGCTTAATTTAGTGCTTGAAAAAAAATTAATGTTTTTCATCCTGCTTTTATTGCTTCATAATTTTTACTTTTGATAAAAGCAAATGAAGGGCCAGGGGGAAAAAGATGAAAGTGACCAAAAAGCGATTTCGAGAAAAACGAAAAACAAAGTTTGACTTCTCGTAACTCCTTGTGTAGTTGATAGAGTTTTCATGCACATTTCGGTCGATTCTCATCTTTTTTCCCCTTGTTGTTCTAACAGATGATAGTGCTTTTTCATAGCCCCTAGATAGTGCTAATATCTCAAAATTGACGGAAAATTGACTTTCATCTTTTTTCCCCTTGGCCCTTCAAATAATTAAAAACGATTAAATATAAGTTTTCACGGGGAAGACTGTCTAAAACGTTCTGACTTCTTAATATACAGTGTAATTTACCAGGGAAAAAAATTCCCTTTATAATTATTTATCTGGCATTTTGATCTCTAACAATGTGTGAAAAATCTTTCTAATATTTTTTTCTTTTAATTTAATTTATTTTTATTATTACTTCTTAGCCTCACCTCCATTTGTTTTGCTTCAATATTGCCTATACTGAGAACGATCTTTTACCTTATTCTGAAAGTTCCATTTTGAAATTTATAATTCTCAGCTAAAAATTAGGTTTGAAAATTTTTCAATTTAAAATAATTTGTATGAAAGATAAATAACTTGCTCTTTTTAGTGATAATTCAGTTCTTTTTAAAGCTTTTCATGGAAATGCAGCGATAAACTTTCAAAAAAGAATTTAGTTATCAAAATAATACTCATAACTAAACAAGCCTTATTATTTCCTCACTTAGAAGATGAAACAGAATATTTTCCACGTAAACTATTTCTTAGTTATTTGAAAATATAATTCTAATTTGGAAAAAAATATTTCGTTTATCAACACTACTATTATTGAACGTTTTCTTTACAATTCAAATTTCATAAAAATGTATATCAATTAGTAACTACCAGTGGCGTACGCAGACAAATCATTTCAGGGGGGGGGGGCTGAGTCAAGACTTTTTGAGATTGGGGGAGGGGGGAGCACTTCATGAAATGTAGCTAAAAAAGTAAATGCCTCGAATTTCTTCTTCAATGCCTAGTTAAGTCGACAAAAATACATAATTAAAAAAAAACATTTTTTTATTAAAATTATTGTGAAGAAAGTGTTCTCATGGACACAAAGAATGATAAATTTAGATTAAAAAAAATTCTTCATTGAAAGAAGGGTTGCTGAAACACTTGTTTCCAATATTTTGGCTAATTAACGCTCTAATAATGTTAATTTTGTAGTTTATTTTACTATTGTTCCCAATATTGGGTTTCAATTAAACTTTCTAAATTTTATTTAACAAAATCTGTGACTGAAAAACATTAATCGGCATTTCTGAAACATAGATTTGCAATAAAAATGACCAAAATGGAATAATAGGATAATAATAAACATGACGAACAGTAAAATAGACATGTCAAAATATAAAAAAAATCTTTCTTTTAATTTTGTCCTATAGTTAATTATCTGTTCTAAAAGCTTTTCTCATTTGAGATTTCAAAAAAAAAAAAAAAAGGGAAATTTAGAAAAAAAAACTTAGCTTACATTTTTAAAATTCATTTTGAAAATTTCGGAGCGGGCTGCAGCCCTATCAGCCCACCCCCTGAGTACGCCACTGGTAACTACAATAATAAGAAAATACTAAGCTAACACGAAAATACAGGTAATTTTCTCTTGTTGTGTATTATTTAACTTGTTCAAAAATTTTAATTACTTAGATCAAAAATAAGCATTTGAATACTGATTAGTATACGCTCATCGAAAATATTCCAATCAAATATCTTGTAATGTTCATTGTAAATAAATATGAAAAAGCATTTCAGCTAAAAATCAGATTAGTATAAAAAAAACTTTACAGAGTCTACTTATGTTAGCGTAGTATGATTAAGGGGCACACAGGGACGGATATAACTGAGGGGCGATGGAGGCGATCGCCCCCTCCTTTGAGGACCTCTCCACCGGTAGTTTTCCGGTATTGAAACTCAAAAAATCTTTTAGACAATTTATAAATGTTGGGGGAAAGAGGTTTGATGCTCTCCCTCGGAAATATTTCGGAATTCAAGTCCGAAACTTTTGTGATTAATATTTGCGAACCAGTATACATAATAAAAAGTAAGTTATAAAAACCAATTTTCCTTCCCTTGAAAAATTCCTAGATTCGCTCTTGAGGGCATATTAGTATTTCCTTCAATGCATAAGCAATTTGTGGTACTGATGTCTTAAAAATCGCTCTGTGTGCTCACTCTTATCGGGAAAAGTATACGGAGTTAACAAGAAATTTTGTTAGATCTTTTTTATGTTATAACAAAAACAATAAAATGCGTAAAACTTACATGATTTATTTCCTCCAAATATGATACTCTTTACTGGATAGGACATGCTATACTGAACCGATGGATAGCTCTATACTTTATGAAAGGAGTCGCTTTCCACGAAGAAAGATCCTTCTCTAGCTGTTCTCCGAAAAAATTTCTTGCTCACATCATGTGGCAAAACAGATGGACACCCTTCCTCTCTGGGGATACACTACGGGGGGTCAGAGAGAGATTTTTTAGTGTCCATTGTTATGCAGCTGGACACTCATCTTTCCCCCTTAAATGAGTTGGCAGGGAAAGAGGGATGGGTGTCGTTATCAGAGACAGGATCCTGAGAAAAATTTGAGATGGGGTAAAGTGTACAAAAGAAAATTTATTTCTTGGATAACAGGTTGTCACTTTCCCTGCTTTTAATGGCAGGTTCTCGATGGGCTAATTCTGATGTAATTCCTTTCTACAAAAAAAAAAAAAAAAGGATGTTCATACTTTGCTAATACTGTAACGTAAATTCCGTTATTTGGCATTGGAATATATTTAATGAAAATATTGGGGAGAGGGGGGGGGGACTTTGTACTATTTCAAAATGTAGGAAAGGGGGAAGTGTCCCGTCCCCGTGCCATGACACCCGCGAGCTCAATGGAGATAATATTCACTTTAAGGCAGAGGTGTAATTCTTAGGGGGGGAAGGAAAGTGGGGGAACGTTTACTACAGGACTCAGCCCCCTGCGTCCCCCCCCCCCCACAGCACGGACTAGACCACATCTTCGAGAGAGAACAGATTCGACCTCGATTTTAAAAGCCCTTCAAGGATCAAGTAACCTAACCAAGGAAAACACAAGAAACCCCCTCTAAGATTTATTTATTACTTCTCTTGTCCCTGTCAGAGCGAGGAGGGAGAGGGTGGGGTAGGAAAAGGGAAAGTCTCCATTGTTAAGTGGAGGAATTGGATCTTACTACGCAGTGATGGGTTTTGTAGGAGGAAAATGATGGCTCCAATAACGATGCTAAAAGCACCAAAAGACCGAGACAGCTTCATGGGAAAATAACTGAGACGGTCTTTCAAGTAGATACGGAAGTTTTTGTTATTTCAGCTGAGATTGCAGAATTTAATTTTGATTTAGAAAAGTCCCGATTTTTTTTTTTTTTTCAAAATTATTATTTTATAATATTGGGGGTCTTCTGGTGATTTGAAAATATTGGGGGGGGACATGTCCCCCTTGTCCCCCCCGCCAACGACGCCCGTGGATCAAACACATGTCAAAATAACAGTGCCTGTTGTCTTCTTGAGCAGAAAATTCAAAGAGAATTTCTGTATTGCGCATATCGTCATCATACTATGGAACTAATTATACGATCAGTTTTCAATGTCTTCATGAGGTCAAGCTTTGCTCCGGAAGTTCTCATTTTTAAAAGATTTCAATTATCATGGAAATTAATTAACAGAGAAAACTTCCAAGTTGAAACAAATGATGAAGTTGTTGCAATTTTTGTTCTTGATATTAAAGATGGTATGCTTGTATTTCGCTATGAGCATTTGCAAAAGTTTCAGCCAAAAAAATATTATAAGGAAATCCTTGAATTAGTCATATTTTTTGGAGGCGTTCTTCCACAGGGATTAAGATTTTTGGCACCAGGGGCTGTTCTTTAGGCTCGCTGGAAGTTAGAAGTCATATACAGCATGAAGATATGGATGTTTAAATAGCAGTTCAAGCTCACAGCAAGAGAAAAAAATATATACGTGGCATTTGTATATTTGTTGCTAGAGTATATCTTAAGTTCTTAAGGCTTGGATAATTGCTCTGGTAGCATCTGATGCTCCCTATAATGACTTTTAACTAGAGATGGAACGAAGCTTCGGCCGGGCCGAAGCATGAGTTGTGATTCGGCCGCTTCGGCTGCTTCGGCCTGAAATTTACGCAGCGAATGAAAGACAAAAGTAAAAAAGAATGCGTGATAGGGTAAGTGCTCCAGTAGTCGGCCAGTCTCCAATAGTCAGCCACAATGACATAAAACTCCTCATAAATAGTACATTTTTAATTCAAAATCAGATATGACGCATTCACACATTCATGTACTTATCCTCAATCATCAACCAGTGGCCGTTAAGTTTCGGGTACTTTTTCTTGAATTAGTAATGAGTCATTTCATTTTGAATGGTATGTCCGTCATCCAAGATTGCGATTCTGCTTATTTTTCAGGTAAGATGATTCTGTGGCCGACTACTGGAGCATTTACTAGTGTTGACAAAAGCTTGGATTTTAACATATTTTTTTTTTAATTTCTGAAACAAGTAGATGATTCACTATCAGAAAAGTTCATCCTAAAGTTTTACCTTGTTTTTGTTACTGTATTGATAGCTGAAAGTTCTAGTTTAGCCAAGATCAACAAAAGATCTTTTAAATGGCCGACTACTGGTGCTTTTACCCTACTATTATTTTGAATTCACCAAAAACTGAAGCATTTTGCATCAAGAATATTAACCCATTAATGCCTGATACTTTTTTTTCCAAAGATATTTTATATACTGGTTACAAACAGTGTTTAATGGACAGGAAAAATAATTTTAAAAATATCATGTAAAAAATAATTTTTTTTATTAAGGAAAGAAAAATTGTCCCTTAAAAGTTACGATAGACCCCAGAGGGTACATACTTTTTTTACTAAAATTTGTTTCTGCCCACGATATAATATCTGAAAATACATTTTATAAGAAGAAATAAAATCAGCAATTAATCTAAACTGGGAAGCTGGGAATAACTTTGAAAACTTGGCGTTTTGTTCTTGAGATTGTGAACGATGTCATCTTAATACTATTATAAATGCGAAAGTTTGGATGTTTGGATGTTTGGATGTTTGGATGTTTGTTCCTCTTTCACGCAAAAACTACTGAACGGATTTTCATGAAACTTTTACCATAATGTAGCTTATACATCAGAATAACACATAGGCTATAATTTATAACGATATTCGAAAAAGTTCGATTGGTAGCGCTTTTTTCATTCCAATTTAAGGTACATTTTTCGCATAAATCCGCGAAGGCTTTCAACAAACTAATTCAGTATTTAGTGTATCATCTCAACTCCCTGTCGATAGCTAGAATTGCGTGTATCATTTCCGCTTTTCGCATTAAATGTTCAAGGCTTTTCTCAAGTCAAATCAAAATGTAATTTTTTTTCAGCTTCATATTTAATATCCAGGCTTTTACATAGACATTGGAAACGCTCGCGCGCCCGCTCTCTAATGAGCTTATCATGATTTTTACTTAAAACATTTTGTAGTCTTAGTTTTAAGTTGCTTTGAGACGTGCAAATATTATTTTGTAGAATAAATTGTATTCCTTTATTAGAAGATTGTTCACTACGTTAATTATTTTCTCGAGTTTTGTAAATATGTGTTTTAGAGTATCGATAACGTAACCGCTAGAAGAGATTGGCAACTAATAAATAGATTAGGTTCATTATTTTCCAATTTGATGGAGTTTTAAATACAACTTAACGGCATTTTTTAAAATTTGTTTGCGTTGATTTGTCACTTTCTCGGGGTACTTATAATAGGGCAGTTTCTTAGTATCCGATTGAACAGGAATTTTGCTAAATTTGGTGCAAGATTTTAGTAACTGAGATTCTCGGCGATTTTTTCAACTGACACCAGTTTTTGTGCCAAAGACTACGTAATAATACTTTACTTTTTACACGACGTAACCAAAATAAAACGATTATTGTCTGATATTTATCGACTGCGGCAAAATCTTAATCATCGATATAATACTCCCATATTTGAAAAGTTGAGTTTTTTCTTTTCTTTTGTTTTCCGATTCCATATGTATGCATTAAAAACCTTTTTAAAAGTATGTCAAAAAGTAAAGTAATCCACATACTAAATTAATAAAACCCTTAAACAAGACTAAAATTACCATTAATTTGCATTTTTGCACAAATAATTGCTAAATGTTTCCTATTAATTTCGAAATCATTAAGACAAAAACTTTTAACGTCATTTTATAGTCCGCAATAGTATATCAGCATTTGATGACTATTTCTCTGACAAAAATTAGTGACATAATAATACTTAATGTATTTTCATAAAGTAAGGAGGGGAGCAAAATTATCCTAGGTGTCCCAAAACAGTTTACCCAAAAATTTGGCGACATTTTAAGAATCGTCAAAGCGGCAAGTTTTGAGTTCCTTCAGTTCAGGAAAAAAGAAACAAAGGTGAGTATATAAATTGTTTCTCAATATTATTACTGACCCAGGCAACGCCGGGTATTTTTGCTAGTTTTTGATAAAGATCAAAATAAAACTGCTACAGAACACACTTTACAATGGTTATGTGCTGCAATCTGTTAATAACGAATTGCAACAATACCAAGGTATTGAGCACTATTATTTGGTTGAAATGTTCATTTTGGGGAAATTCAGACCCTTTTTTGGACAGTCCCTAAAAAGGGACGCTAGGCATTAATGAGTTAAGATAAATATATAACACAACGTAAATAGTAGTAGATTGGGTAGTTCTATGGTATAATACATGATCATATCAGTTGTTTTATTATAAAACATCAACTGAACTGCAGACTGAGCTTTTCATGTTCCAAGTAGAGCTTCCTACTACTAATTTGCAATACAAAATTAGTAATGTCGTCTTTTCTTGTACTAGCAGTACAAAGCAAAACAAAACAAGAAAACTTTTAATTAGTGAAATTAATTTAAGAATGACTCAGTAAGCTGAAAATGTTGTGTAACGCTGAGAATATTAAAAGATATGGAGAAAAGTATAAAACTCTACGCATTTATTATGCATTTAATCCAAAAACTTCAATATGTGTGCCAGCCGAAGCTTCGGCCGAAGCTTCGGCTATTAGTTGGCCGAAGCTTCGGTATTCGGCGCTTCGGCCAAATGCCGCTTCGTTCCATCTCTACTTTTAACTACTGAACACTCTGAGATTATTCACACATAAATATCAATATTTCAACAGCTGCATCTCAAAAATTCGCGAACATCTTTGGTTTCAAGATTTAATAGCATAGCTATATTCGACAATAATGTACCCCTTTCTACAAAACGCCATATGGTGAAAGGTATGAAAGATGTGAAAAGTCAAAATAATCCTCCAAAACGTGCTACTATAAAGTTGAAAACGTTCAAAGAAAAAAAAGTTTGAGGATTTTGTGACAAAAAGATCAATTTAGTTTGAGCAGATGGGAATTCCAGATGAGTTTCTTCAGTCGGTCCACTTAATTGGAATGACAGACTAGATTTTCATCAAGATTCAAAAATTGTAAAATCTATGTCAGTCATAAATGATTATGCTGAAAGTGGTATAGCACTTATTCAAGAGTTCAGTGGCTTATTAACAAAAGATAAGTCTCAATTCCAATTCTTAATGCAAGTGATTGAGAAGCACAGAAGTGAACATCCAGACAGCCACAAACACTGTCAAGCACCAAATCATCTATGGCAAAACAATAATGTTTCTACTTTTTATTGTATTTGAATCAATTATGTATACATTTTTTTAATTTATATAGATCTTTTATAACAGCATAAAGTAAAATTATGTAAAAATTACTTTGTTCTGTTTTCATGCTATCATTGACTTATTAGCCAATATACGCTTAACTTCAAGCTCATTGAGCTACCTCTAAATTTTAATATATTTTGCTAAACTTTTTGCAGATCATTTTCTCCCTAAACGGAACCATATTGGGGGGTGAGACCGAAAAAAAATCGAAATTTTGAAAATCATGCCTTTTAAGGACCACCCTAATATATACAGGGTGTCCACTCCAATCGTGGACCAATAGCTAATTTCTAAACCGTTAGAGATAAGCAGAGTTTATTTAGGAAAAAATCTCCAAATTACGAAAGGAATTTTGGGTCTATTCAATGTTTTTCAAAAAATCAAATTTTGAAAGAGTTACGAAATTTAAATTTTTATACAGCCCCCCAGTCCTATCAATCATATTTAGTAAAACATTCTCAACACTGTAACGTTTAAAACTAAAAAAAAATCACTCCTCTACCACAAAAATTGACCGAGTTATGACGTTTTGAAAAAGCAAGATTTTGCATTATTTCATGACGTAATCGAGAGATCGCTTAAGGGACCGTATGCGAAATCCTTCAAAATCTTGATTTTTCAAAACGTCATAACTCGGTCAATTTTTGTGGTAGAGGAGTGATTTTTTTTTAGTTTTAAACGTTACAGTGTTGAGAATGTTTTACTAAATATGATTGATAGGACTGGGGGGCTGTATAAAAATTTAAATTTCGTAACTCTTTCAAAATTTGATTTTTTGAAAAACATTGAATAGACCCAAAATTCCTTTCATAATTTGGAGATTTTTTCCTAAATAAACTATATGCGTATCTCTAACGGTTTAGAAATTAGTTATTGGTCCACGATTGGAGTGGACACCCTGTATATATATATATATATAGATTCACGCCTTCCTTGAAAATCTTCTGTGTCCCCCAGGTTGAGGAGAATCCCTGCCTTATTAGTGAATCATTAGTGGTAGAACACAACACTGCTGCGTGTCACATACTAATTTGTGATGTAACAGAGACAGGTTGCATTTTAGAAGCAGATTTAGATTGCTTCAGTATTCGGAAGGATGCTGACCTTGTTCTCTGCATGCCTCTGTGACGCATGATGTTATGTACAGGACATTTCAAACACGTGTAGATTCTTAAATAACTTTTAGAGTATGTCGGAATTGCGACACCGGTTTTTCAATCCGCTTGGTCTCGTCTTTAGTGTATAGCTCAGTTTGGCAAATGTAAGGATTTTATAATCGTGCTGCGATTCTATAAGAATTGATGCGGGATTTTTCAGTGCTAAATTAAAACATGAAAAAATGAGTAGGCAATGATGATTCATATCCTTAAGCAAAACTGAAAAAATAATTTCAACTTTAACGCATTCAAAAAATAACAATTATTTGTGCTAGTTCTTTGCTTTGGTAAAAGCATTTATTTCGAATGTTCGAGATATGCATTCTTTTCTAAGTAAAGTGAATTTTAAAATCTTTTTGGAGAAAATTGAAACTAATAATTTTGATCAGTAGTCCATTGCTGTATTCAGCCTCATTATTACCTACCATTGAAGTATTCAACTCACTGCAACAGTATATTGTTCATATCTATATTAATAATATAAAGCTGTAGAGTTTGTTCGTTTGTTTGTTTGTTTGTTTGCTTGCTTGAACGCGCTAATCTCAGGAACTACTGGTTCGATTTGAAAAATTATTTTTGTGTTGAATAGTTCATTTATCCAGGAAGGCTTTAGGCTATAGTAGTTATTGTTATTCCTAAAAATAATAATGTAAAAAATAATAAACTCTCGAAAATAATTAGTTTCCTCTCTTCTCGAGAGATGGCGCTCATAAAGAGTATTGCTAAGCTTTTGCAACTGTGGAGGCGCCCTCTACATTCAATGGTTGACAATCAAACAGTTGCTCAAACGGGGAGCTCATAGTTTGCACTCCAATGATTCCCAATGATTTGCCTTTTAATGTGGATTAGTTTCCACTCTTCTCTAGAGATGTCGTTCGTTAAAATTATTTTTTTAGCAACTGTGTAGAGAGCGCTAGTTGACAATTGCTCTAGCCTCGAGAGTCTTGCCTCTTGCCACATGGCTCAGATCATGAAATGGTTTTCGTGTTTTTCTTTGATATTCAGGTATATAATTTGTTTTGTAAGATTTTTCTATTGGGTCATTCCAAGTGAAATCAACAAGCCTCAAAACTTGACCATCACCAATTTCAAAAAAAAAAAAAAAAATCATGGGGTTGAATACGTCTATAAAGTGATATAAAAAAATGATTTTTAAAATTTTTTTCAGCTGTTAGTTTTTTGTGGGGGACCCTATAAAAAACTCGAAAAATGGCAAAAAGTCGAATTTTGGTACATACAAAGATTCAATTTTCTCAGTTTCTATTGCACCTAAAGTCTTTTGTTATGTCATTTTAAAGCTCTTTAAACAAGCTTTCATATTATATATGACTTGACAAGTTTTCGTGATGTTAAAATTTCAAGGTCACCGAAAGCATTATTTGACCTTGAATATTTCAAAAAGTGTATTTTTTAAAAATCTGAAAAAAAAATATATATATATTTAAGGCTCGACCGATGGCAATTTTTGGCCGCTGGGCCATGCCGATTGTTATTGTTCAAAGTTGGCCGATTTTTTTCCTTATCGGCCTACCATCGGCCGATGGCCATGGTAAAAAAAATCAAATGATTAGAAAAATAATTGTTTGTAAGAGATTTGATGGGTCATATGTTCATTTCATTCTACTTCTTTTTCAGTCATTCAGATTTTGGGCCTAAATTTCTATTTTACTACCACTCGACAAAAATTATATGAGAGAGCAGGGGTACCCACAGGGGGGGGATTATGGTGCAAGTTGCGACATCAAAATTTAGGGGGTGGGTTAAAAACTAAATTAATTATTTATTTAAATTATTTATGGATCTTTTTAATTAAAATTATTCATTAATTATTTTTTAACAATTATTTCATTTATTTCTTTATTATTTATTTATTTATCTTGTGTGGGTGTGTCTTATAATGTCTGGAAGGAAAAAAAGTGATTCTATTCTGCGCATAATTCGAACTTTTACAAAATTAATAATATATAAAAAAAAAGTTCAATTAAAAAATAAATAAATAATATTTAAAAATAAATAAATAGTATTTAAAAAAATGAATAAAAAAAGAAGGGTTAAAATAAAAAGCACAAGAGGGTTGTGAAATTTTTTTTTGGGGGGGGGGAATTTGCACCATTGAGCTTGGGGAAGTTTGAATGGGCACCCCTGTGAGAGAGGGAGAGACACACAGTAAGTTGAGGACTCATTCGTACCATTGGTACTAGGTGTAGTCATGCAGATACTTTCTTAGCTGCAATCCGATAATGCAAATGTGCTTTTAACTTTTTCTTTCTCTTTTTTTGGCTAATCAATTTTAATTTCAATGCAGACTAATATCATTAATTGGTGACAACTGAGTGATATAATCGCAAAGTGTTTTATAACTAACAAAGAAAGGTATAACAAAGATGGAAAAAAAATAAGATGCTGAATTCGGTATCGGCTAGGCGGTATTTGACAAAATTTCTATTAAAATTGTCGAGATTTGTAACATGAATCTCTGCAAAGCAATTCCACATCGGTTCGCAATATACTCTTTTATTCGTGAATTAAGTTCCACCTACATATACGAAAACGTTTGAGATAAAAATTTGAAACAGATACTGTGTTTAGTAATAGACAACTGCTCTATTGTTTAACATACATGAAAAAAAAGAGACTTCAGCAATAATATGTGGATTTAGATACACAAAACTTGGTAAAAGTTTGGTAAAGTTTGGTAAAAGTCCCATTATGTTGTTTAATCATTAAAAAAAGTGAACCAGTTAACAAATTACACTGTGTGAGTGAAAAAATTCTTTAAGATATTTTTAAACCATAAAGTTAAACAAAACAAGAAGTTCTATCAAGAACTAAACGAGCCTACTTTTCCGTACATCGACATCGGTATTCTAGCATCTGATCAATATTCTTTTAATTATCTGAGAAGACAAATTATGTCAAACGTACTTTTTTAGCAAATAAAGCTGAATTCTAAAAACTAAATATGCAGATTTCATCTGATGAACTAGGCACTTAAAAAGTAATTGAAATCATTTTGAGATCAGCGCAAGAAAATACATAAAGATCAGTTAACTAAATCAAAACAATTTTTAGAAAGTGTATTTTTGCAGACCTGTGTTATCAGTATCGTAGTGCAAGATGGTAATGGCACATATTCAATATTATAATTCTGCATTAAACTAATAGGTAAAATCTGAAACAGCATAATCCTCCCTAATAGCGGACACCTCCATGAAAGCGATTACTCGGAAAGTGTCTGTCTGTGTTGTGAAAATTTCGGTATCTGCCCGATTCGGAAAATTCCAAAACCCAAACTTGTGTTAGTCCCGTTTCCTGTCCGATTTCAAGCCACATGCTGAACATACTTTTAATTGTGAAGTAAAAAATAGAGAAAATAGAATTCCCTCTTAAGAAAACTTAAAAAAAAAAAAAACCATCGGCCTTGCATCGGCATTTAGATATTTTTGAGGCCGATGGGCCGATGTTTTTTCCATTTTAGCATCGGCGGCCGATGCCGATGGCCGATGGAAGAAATTTCAACCATCGGCGCCGATGCATCGGCCTGGCCGATGCATCGGTCGAGCCTTATATATATTACTTCCCAATGTAGTGTATATGTGGTAAAAATTTCAGAATGGGACAGCAATGGGATCTGGAGGGGCCGTGGTGGCCCGATCGGTAAGTCATCGGACTCGTGTCCGAAAGGACCCGGGTTCGATCCCAGCCGATCAAAGATCCACCGTCTTGATTAATGGTGACTGAGAGGCATTAAAAATGTCGTGGTCACAAAGTCCTCCAAGTGAAACGATACCTCTGGGGGTGCTAGGGCCTAGGGTTTGCTCGACCCTAGGTTCTGGTTCAAAATTAAGAACAGAGCGCTCTTCAGGGCCCTATCCCGGTTAAACCACTAAGCTGGTAGGTACGGGGAACCCTGGAGGGTGAAATGAAATGAAATGAAATGGGATCTGGATGAAAAGGGACATTGACTTTTTACACTATTACCACTTTATTGCAATGCCATGGCTCCTGAAGATATATAATACAGAAATATTGCAAACTGTGAAATGCCGATTGATACAAAATTTTGTTTAAAAAAAATATATTGCACGATATAGTATCAAACTGAAATAAATAGGTGCACTAAATACTTTTTGCTGAATATCTTAATAGATATTCAGCATGGTAAAATTAATGTTCTAAAATGATTCGTTTGCTTTATAATGTCAAATTTTGCACTTGGAAAAAAATGAAAAATTTGGTAATAGCAAATGCTCTTTTTTTCTATAGTGAGATTTCTCCATCTACCTAACATAGTGAACTTGATTGTCGTTATATTTTTTTACCTCGTATTTTAATGGGAAAATCCAGCGGAGATTAATGAGCGAGGAGCAAGGAAGTAGTGTAGTGAAGCAAGCTGTTTTCTCTGCAATGACACAGCGCTGGCAGAGGAACCCCTTTTACAGATTTTTATCATTACTGTCGAACCTCATTACTTCGAACACGCGTAAGACAAATTACTGCGAATACATTTCTGATCCCCACCTTATGGTTTGTTGAAAATTGTCCATCGGGTAAGATGTGTGTGTGTGTGAACTATGGTAAGATGAACTGATTTTAAAGGTTATTTCGCGAGTTCGTTTTAACAACATTCGATTGTGTTATTGTTTAAACTAAGAATTATCGCTCAGGGGTACGGAATAAAAAATCTTAATGTTTCCGTATGAAGCGGAGAAGCGCTGAAACCTTCTTATTCAAAAATACGTTACAGTCTCTAGAAACTTCTAGCATGTTTATAGATCTAAGATATCAAAGTGGTGTAGATGTGTTCTGCCTGCTCAGATCTGATCAGTAAGGCTCAATGAATATTTGAAATTTCGATACTAAGTACTTGATACTTTTTTTTTTTTTTTGATATGCCACAAAATATTACAAAATCAGATTGAAAACAGCTTGCATTATCATGCACTTTAAACTTCAGAGGGTAACAAGTAACTTTTTTCCGACTAGAATCAACTGCATGTGCAATAACATAGCCAAAATATTTTCCCGGATTTGCGGCAATGAAAATAGATTAAAATATAGTGCCATTTCAATTTGGCCCACTATTTCGCTTCGCCTCACATTCCCTTATTTAAAAGACTAGCCGGGTACCCGGCCCTGCCCGGGTTTCGGCCGGGTATGGCGTTTTAGTGACACTCGTTCATGAATTTTTCAAAATTAAAGTGCATATCTATACACACAATGCGGCTACTTCTGTAAACAATGGCAATTTTTTCTGACTGGACAAACTAAAAAACTGTATTACACACCTTAAATACAAATGCAAGCTACAAATAATGTTTAGTTAAATCGGAAATGTTATAAGCTTGGTACAGGGTGCGGCGGAGAAACTTGCAGACTTGAAAAGTCAACTAAGGGAAAAGTAATCATGTATCAGTTTACTACTTTTTATAAGATATGGTACCCATTCTGAATTTGTATATTAGTTAGATTTAAAAACTACATCGGGAAGAATGACGGCCCCTGTTAATGATGCACTCATGTACCCTAGATTTGTTGCACTCTTTCGAGCATGTCGACTGATGGGATGTTGGTGATAGTAAGCCGGATGTTGTTCTTCAGGCGTTGCAGGGTTAGGGGCTTGTCGTTGTAAACGATCGATTTGAGATACCACGCATAAAAAATAGTCACAAAGTGTCAAATCGGAAGAGCGGGCCGTCCACGGTACGTCACCTTTCAAGGAGACGTTATCACTCAACTGGTGAACTACAGCAAGTTTGTAGGGATGAAACTGGAGTTCGTTGTGAAGAATTCGTCTCATTGTCCAATCAAAAACCCCCAAAGCAGCAGCGTGTTTACGCCCCGAACGCCTGGGAGAGCGCAAAAACGACTCCCTCACTTTTTCGACGTTTTCTAGGGTTCTGGAAATCCGTTGACCTCCTGGGCCTCTTTTTGCCACCCTCTCACTTTCCCTGAATGTTTTCACCCACGAAACAGTCGATTCCCAGCCAGGAATGGGAACAACGGGCTGAATTTCGAACCGAGTTCGGAAGGCACGTTGAGTGGCGACCACCGAAAGATTATTTGAAAAGTAAGATTCGGCGGCGAACGTTCGTTGCTCCTTTGTCCAACGCATGGCGACAACTAAACTATGAGATAACAAAACTTCAGGACCCTCTCTTTAAAATGAGACTCTTCCCACTCCTTTCTGACCACTCCTTGCTAATTAGCATCCAATTAAAATCAGCAAGTTTGTGTCGCAATCAATGTCGCATCCTGTAAAATCAATCGCACTGGAGTCAAGTATTTCCAAACATTACACGTAAAATAAGTCCCATCATTAGTTTATATCCTTGCGACTACATTGGTGAAAACATCTTATGTACCTATAACTTAGAAATTTTTTGACTATAAACATTTTCTGTTCTATAATTGTCGCCAAAATCAATTCCCTTTTTATTTACCACGTTAGCGATTATTGGCATAAATGAATATAAAAATCCTAAGAAAGCAATAAATTTCATACTTACTCCAGCGAAGCCTAGGTTCAAAATTTTCACCATGATTACTATTAATATTGTTGTTGCATGGCAACCAAATTTTTGCAACAATGCACTGAAAATTTAATCATTTAATGGGGAAATTAAATGAAATTTACTATTTTCCATAATAACTTTTTTAAACTAAGCTTTTTAGAAATAAATTATAGCTTATCCTGCTCCCTGTTACTGTAGCTATCTAACGGTGCAAAAACGGTTAAAATCGGTCCAGTAGTTTGGAAGATTACCCCGGACATACGGTTTCAGAAGTAGTCTTTTATGTATATAGATAACTTAGAAATTTTTTGACTATAAACATTTTCTGTTCTATAATTGTTGCCAAAATCAATTATCTTTTTATTTAGTCTCGTTAGCGATTATTGGCACAGATGAATCTAAAAATCCTAACAAAGCAATAAATTTCATACTTACTCCAGCGAAGCCTAGGTTCAAAAATTTCACCATGATTACAATCAATATTGTTGCTGCATGGCAACCAAATTTTTGCAACAATGCACTGAAAATGTAATCATTTAATGGGGAAACTATATGAAATTTATTATTTTCCATAATAACTTTTTTAAACTAAGCTTTTTAGAAATAAATTATAGCTTATCTTGCTCTCTGTTACTGTAGCTATCTAACGGTGCAAAAATGGTTAAAATCGGTTCAGTAGTTTGGAAGATCACCCCGGACATACGGTTTCAGAAGTAGTCTTTTATGTATATAGATTAGACATTACTGGAGTTGTGGAAATAACTGCAATTCAAAAAGTAGGGCCTAAATACGTCCTTCGTTTCATTTTTTACTTCCTTTTACGTAGTAAAGGAAGTATTGTGATCGCGAAAAAAAAATCACTCAAATTTGAGTCTAAATTTTGATTTTGCTCACCCCCGAATGAAAATTCCTTAGTTTTTTTGACCTGTCAGCACGTGCATATGTACCTAACAACATATAAGTAGCCGAAAATTTTTTTTCAACCTCCCCCGAGTTAATTACGACGAGTTTTCTCGTGACGTCTGTATGTACGTGTGTGCGTATGTGGGTCGCATAACTCAAAAACTATATGCCGTAGAAGCTTCTAGCTTGGTATGTAGGCTCTGAGGATGGTCTAGTTGTGCACCTCCCCTTGTGGTTGCATTTGAATGTTCCCAAGGGGGTGTTTTACCCCTTTTTTGGGGTAAATCAGTGTTAATTTCAATGCAGACTCAAGTGATATAAATTGGCGTGACCACTTGGCGATATGTCGCCAAGTTTTTGGTCGCCAAGTGGTTGACGCCAACTTGGCGACATATCGCCAAGTTGGCGACAAATTTGGCAAAAAAATTATATTTTGAATTTGGGTTCAACTTGGTGCTATTGGCGATATTTTGCGAAAAATTCACTGAATGATATTAAAATCAGCAATATTTAGAAAATTAACCATTGTAAAATATGTCTTGCATTGTTTCGTGGCAGATTACGGAGTAAATATTTGAATTGTTACCTTGCTCACTCCAAGCAGTTTTTTTAACACTTAAGGCAACTACTAAGAAATTTACACGTAAAAGGAAGTAGTGTGGGGTCCATACCAGATTTTTTACAGGGGAGTTAAAAAAAAAAAAAAGTCAATGTGTAATATGTCGAAAAAAGAAAAAAAAAAAAAAAAACGAAACCGTACAATACATTAATTTCTCAAAAACAATGAGAGAGGATTGTGTTTACCGCTCCCCAAAATAACGGACCAGCCTTCTATCACAGCTGCTGGGAAAAACTCAAGGTTTGAACCAGTAGCGTAACTTATAGGAAAGGAGGGGGGGGGGGGGACTCCGCCTCTCTCAAAAGGGTGAAAATAATTTAAACTTTCCACTAATTAAAGAAAAAAATCCAAATCGATGAAATAAAATTGTCTGTCGTTTTTAGCATTAACACGTCTGTATTTTTTTTGTATTGAAAAAGGCGTTCCTTGAAACGCCGAAACACGTGTCTGCAGTATATGTGCGCATTTGTACTTTTTTTTAACGTTGTATTTATCCTTTACATTTATGCACAAAGGTATTTATATATTTTACTAGCTGACCCGGCGAACTCTGTTCCGCCTTAAAGGCAATAAATAAGAATTTTTTTGAATTTATTAAGTTTTTTATTATTAGAAAATATAAAAAAAATTAAGTACCTACATTAATCATTCATTATTGTTTCTGTATTTTAAAACATAGGTTGCTCTTCACTAAAGTACCTTGTGTTGCACAACATTTTTTGTTTTATTATCAGGCGCAAAAAGAAACAACACAGATGGTCTTCCGACCCGTAAACATGCCACATATAATTGACCATGGGAGAAACAGTGATATTCTAGATTCAAAACCACAAACTTTTAAGGATTGGCCTTGGGATTTGTTAAAGGTCATGACAAATGCAACACGGATCGGAAATCTCGGACGGTCTTTTAAATTCAAACGGCATATCGGTTGGGATTATCGGGATCCTAGGAATGAGCAATCGTTTCTGACAGCTTATCACATATAAATGTCAAGGGAAGTAACGTGTTTGTTTATAATTTATTTCACGAAAAAGTCAAATAACACTCAACGCACCGCTAACTTACAACCTGTTTACTGCGCACCGGTAGCTGCCAGAACGTGTGCTTTATGTCGCTTAGCCATGAAGGTGACAAAAAAGGCGTAGTAAAAAGGCTTAGTCAATAAGACAGTTTTTCTATTTCTGTAACTGACACACATAAATTATAGCCTATGTCCGTCTCCTGGCTCTAAGCTACCTACCCACCGATTTTTAGCCATATCGGTACAGCCGTTCTTGAGTTATAAGTAGTGTAACTAACACGACTTTCTTTTATATATATAGATTTACATGTCTGTATGTTGAATTTTCTCGTTTCAGCACATATATATATATTAAACTGTTTTTAACTTCAACAAACGATGATTGATAAATTAATTGGCCGGCATAAGTTACCTAGCAGCAGACGTTTAACGAAATAAATGCTAGTTAGATCAATGCAATTTTATCCTTGCTACTCTTTTGTAGAGTTGAGGTTCCGAAGTTCCTACATTTAGAGGGTTCTAGTACAGATCCAGCTTCTGATTTAGGAGGGGGCCATTTTTAGAAAGGGAGGATTAAAATGCAGATTTGTACGAAAACGGGGGTATTCAGTGATTTACACCACTCTTCAAGAAAGGGTCTAGAGGTAATGCAGGAAATTATAGGCCTGTGAGTCTGACTTCAGTGGTATGTAAAATTTTTGAAACTTTGATCAAAATTAAGATTATGAATTTCTTAGAAAATAATGGGCTGTTGAGTAGTTTGCAGTATGGTTTCAGAAAAGGTAAATCGTGTGCTACTAATTTATTACATTTCTACGACAAGGTTACCTTGGCTTTAGATAGCAAAAAATGCGTAGATGTTGTTTACATAGATTTTCAAAAAGCTTTCGATAAGGTACCGCATGTAGCACTACTCAGTAAATTAGCTGGTATAGGGGTAGGAGGTAAAATTCTAGTTTGGGTTAGGAATTGGCTGACAGGAAGGAAACAAAGAGTAGTTGTTAGGGGTAACTATTCTAAATGGAGTGAGGTTTTAAGTGGGGTTCCCCAAGGATCAGTTTTAGGTCCTCTTTTGTTTATTATTTTTATGAATGACATTCATGAAAATGTTTCTGGAAACATGAATTGTTTTGCCGATGATGTCAAACTTATGGGGGTTGTAGAAAATGATGAACAAAT
Source organism: Uloborus plumipes (assembly GCA_038373865.1). Classification (NCBI taxonomy): domain Eukaryota; kingdom Metazoa; phylum Arthropoda; class Arachnida; order Araneae; family Uloboridae; genus Uloborus; species Uloborus plumipes. Next base: position 104,795 of record JAXGGA010001774.1, on the reverse strand, counting down.
AAATCAGCTGCAACAGGATTTGGATCATATTACTAAATGGGCAGACAAGTGGGGTATGGCAGTTAATGTTGGGAAATGTCAAGTGCTGCATTTCGGTCATGGAAATAAGCATACAAGCTATTATTTACAGGGTTCAGTCATTAGTAGGGCAGATAATGTTATGGATCTAGGTGTCTTAATAAATCAGGATTTCAAGTCTAGTCAACAGTGCAGCATAGCTAGTAACAAAGCCAATAGGATGCTTGGGTTTATTAATAGATCTATTTCAAACAAATCTAAGAAGGTTCTTCTGCCTCTATATAGAAGTTTGGTGAGACCTCATTTGGAGTACGCAGTTCAGTTTTGGTCTCCTTATCTGAAGAAAGACATTAATTTATTGGAAAGGGTACAAAGAAGGGCTACAAGGTTAGTAAATGGGTTTTCTAATTTAGACTATGATTCCAGACTTAGAATGCTTAATATGTATAGTCTTGAGCGAAGGAGAGCCAGAGGGGACATGATTCAGTTGTTTAAATTTATTAAAATGAATGATGTTACGGGGTTAGATTTTCGCACGGAAAGCAGGACAAGGGGTCATTGTTTTAAGCTGCTTAAATCTCAGACTAATCTTGAAATTCGAAAAAATTACTATTTTAGCAGGGTGGTGGGAACTTGGAACAGCTTACCGGAAGAGGCGGTAAAGAGCAATGGAGTAGATGGCTTTAAGAGAGCCATTGATCTTCATTGGGGTCTTTAAAATTGACTAGGACCAGCCAAGTTGGGCCCAGAGCCTGCTGCTGGTCGCCACATTTGTATTTGTATTTGTATTTTTTTCTTAATATGTCTAAAAAAGGCCGTTTTTGGCTATATTAGGTCTTTAAAGGGGAGGAGGTGATCCCTCCCTCTTTTCGGGATCCGCGCCTGAAAGAGTTAGGAAATTTAGTTTTGTCCCTTGCTCATGCTCCCGCACGCACGCACACACACACACACACACACACACACACGCGTATAAATTAATTATTAATACATTTAATTGCCATTTTTCCGATTGTGATATTATGTGGATTTTCATGATGCAGAATATGTTAAAGATCCCTCGAGTACTTGTTTGGCTTATAGTATCTATTGGCAAAATTAAATTCCTTGTGCAGTTTCGCATTGAATAGATCCCAGGTGCCTCCATCTTGTGGGGAAACTGGGCGTCAAAATTCTCCTGGTAATGGCATTCCGCCGATGGTGGTGCCACATGAAAGAGTGGATGTCGGTCTTGGGGAATGCACTAGGTCTGCAATTGGCAAGAAGCTGAACGCAGCCTCATTTGAAACAAACAAACAAATCTCTGAAAGTTTACAACATATTTTATTACTGTTTGTCTTGTTTAAAATGTTTTTTTTTTATGTTTAAAAAAAAAGAAAAAAAGATGCATTATTGAGGAATATGTGCTTATTTTTTCTTTCCACAGTCTTTTAAAAAAGTATTTTTCAAAAGAGGCAGAATCTGATCATAGTAGGCGCTAATGATCTTTAATAAAATTCCTCGAACATTTTAAACTAGGGCTTAATTTTATGGGAGTTCAAGGGAGTTCAACTTATGTCGCTCTGCTCAGGATTTTTGCACGTTAGATGAAATCGAGGCTCTTTACAATTGAAAAATTATTTTGAAAACCGTATGGTTCCAGTAATAACCAAATCCTTATTCCAAACACTTAATAAAATTGTAGGACCCATTGAAAAGTCTCTAGCATCTGGGAGTCTTACATTAGGAGTTTTAACTCAAGAGAGGATTACGAAATATACGTTTTCCTATCCCTTGCATGTGTTGAGTTTTATTCCTTATAATATAATACATTCAGATAATGCAGGGGAAAAAATACTACAACGGGTTTACTTCCGGAGCGAACGGGGTCGAACCTATCCAAGGGTACCCATTTGCGAAATTTAAGGGGGGGGGGGGGATCACGATCAGACCCACAGTTTAGTAGCATTCCCCACAGTTTAGTAGCATATTTTTCTCGTGGAAAGCAATTTCAGTGCAGATCAGTGGCGGCTCGTGCCTTAACTTAGTGGGTGGGCCCGCAATTATATCTTTCCCCACTAATGCTTACACAGATACAATGAAGGAAACAACAGTTAGTAAACTAATGCTGAGCGACTTAAAATAATATTTAATTTTATTAATACAAATTTGCATTGCAAAATTATCTCACATTTGATTTGATACATAGGTTTTATATTTTAAATGTTACACCAGCCTTAAGCGATCAATGTAATACTAATTGACAATGTTTTCCACAGACGACCGACTTTCAAAATATCACTAATGTTTCTCTCATAATTTTGCCATTTTCGGACAGTGAAAATATTCATCACGTCAAAAGTGTCACGCCTCAAGGCGGCGCACCTCCTCAAACATTACGGGACTACACTCAAAAAGAAAAAGAAAATTTCTGCCTAAAAACACCCCCTCTCTCCCCCTAAAAATTTCGACAATCTGCACCATGACTTTCTGAAAGCCTCCATCAAATTAAGGAACTCATAAAGTAAATGACTAGATCTAGGCATGCTTACATTTTTTTTTTTTTAATTTGGATACAAATGTTGCAATTTTAGTTCATGAAAAAACAAATCCTAACGGTGTTAGAACTTTAAAATGTCACTTTTATAGCTATGATACTTTCAATTTTTATGCATGTATATGTTTTTAAATAAATTGGAATACACTGGAGTTGGACCAGTTATGGTCCCACTCGCTTACCTATGGTCGTACTCAAACTTGTAATGAGATGAATCGAATTATTTTCAGGAAATACACAAAGAGTACATAACAATATTAAAACACTTATTTTTCTTACAATATAATCAAAATTAAAGGATCTTGACTACCGGTTCGAATACCATTAAAATTAAAACACGGATAACTGACTAATTTAATTATGTTTATCAGAATATTTGCTTAACTGGTAATAACCTTTTCGGATACATGATTTGACTGACAGTCATAGTAACGTGTTATATGCTCATATGTTAGAAATAAAAAATCTTGTAGAACGCCTAGTTTTTCAGAACCATTAGGTACCGTTATTAAACTTTGATAGAAATTTTTAATTTAACTACATTGCTTTTAAACAGTATTTAATATTTCATATATTATAAACCTTCAGGAAAATATATTGCAAAATATAGTTTTTAAATGTTGCGAAATTTTATGTCCACGTGTTTCTTGAATTATGAAGCAATTTGTAAAATAATAATAATTTACAAAATAAATGTATTCATTTATACATTTTAAGCTGAATATAGTTTTTATATACAGTAGACTTTGATCCACTCAATATTTTCTTGAATGTTCAATGTTTTAAGTTTTGTTTTTTCTGGTTACTGCTTTAGTGTATTTGTAGTAGAAGGTTAATGTTACTTGTCATAAGATATAAGAAAAAATGCGCAGTAGCAAACTTTTTATTCAACATCTAAGTGTTTTTTCGGACATTAAAATCCCTTTGAGTGTGATAATATTATTTGTAGGGAAGATCATCAAAGAGGGGGAGGGGGGCAGACTACTTCATTGATATTTTAGGGGGCGGGGGTTAGCCTCTCGTTAGTCCTGGATATAAATGCAGTCATGATTCGGCTAAATAAATGTAGCATTTGGAGCTTAAGAATACTTATCACTTCTCCAAGCATTTATAATGTCACACCCGGCAGGATGACAAATTCCTAGAGTTCATACAATACTTACAGACTTTTTAATATATTAACACAACACTGCGACAAATGAGATTAAATCAAAAATAAAGTCTTCATACAAAAATTTTGAGAATAAGAATTTCAAACGCAAATTAATAAATAAAATATGCATGCATTGTATTATAATTAGGTGAGGGGGGGGTAATGAAACTGGCAATCTCTATTCCTGTTAGTAATAGGTGTTGAAAATTAAAAAAGAAAGACTAAAAAAAAAGACGTGTTATAAAAATCAATAAAAGAAAAACCAGGAGAGCGGAATGAAAAGCAAGTTTTCTCCCTAACAACAGGGGCCAGACATTCCCCGCTCCTCTGTAACCAGTGAGGGACACTTCCCTCTCCACCGCTTCGGTTAGGGACAAAGGGAAATTTTGGGCCAGATAAAAAATGCCCACTTGTCGATTGTTACAATGGGGCGTTATCTCTCACTGCTCTTCTTAATTCAGCCATTGGAATTGGCTAAAATCGGGGGCTTGGCGAGGGCCGCTTTGATCTGGCCCACGAATTCGTTCTTAAAGCCGTGCTAATGCGAAGCGCTTAGGTGCGAAACGCTAAAATTGATGGAGTTTGAAAACTTTTTTGTGCTGTATTAGCAATGAGGAGGGGGGGGGGAGCTGAAGGTTTAAAATATATTTTGTGCCCTATGTTTTGTTTTGTTTTTTTCTTTTTTGTTGGTTGAAATACAAAACGATTATATTTTATTCGGCATTTTTTTTCTTCCAATTTTTCTGGGTGGGCCCGGCCCACCTGGTCCATAATGAGGAGCCGCCCCTGGTGCAGATTAGACCTTAGTACAAACTACAAATACCTCTTCCCTCCCCTTTTTGCTCAAAAATTGCTCTTTGACCCCCTCCCCTTCCCAAAAAAATCCTCCTGAACCAGAAGCAGGATCGCCCCTTTTGGGCTGCAATCATTTAGGACAGTCCTCTACTCTATTTTCATGCATAAAAAATTGATTACATGTATAAATAATTAAAGCAATTGTGCCAAGCCCTCCCCCTTCCCCTAAGCGGTAACAGCGTCAACATAAATTTTGAAAAAAGAACTTGAAAGAAATGTATTTTTTAGGGACCATTTTAAAGTCATTTTTATTTTCCAGAAGTTCATAAAATATGCTCACAGCAAAAGTTAAACACGAAAAAGAAATAAGTTAATTTACGGAAGCCAATCTGAGAAATGGCAATATAAATGCTCCAAAAAAAGACCTATTTCTCAAACTCTTGTTTTAAGGGTGATTTACAATGCATATAAAGTATAGGGCAGTAGCAGCCACGTGCTTTTTGCATAGCAACGGAACCTAGCAACCGTTCCTGGAGGACAAGCAACTCCATGTTTACCGCATGTGTAGTATGGTATTGCGAGTGCGCAGTTGTTTTTTTAGTCTATTTTAAAGTGTAAAATGAATTCCGAGTGTTGTAAAAGCCTTCATAACGAAGCAAAAGGAAGATACATTGATAAGATCAAGATAATTAACGATTTAGATGTTTATTTATTAAGCAAAAATGAATTTTAAACTGATGCGCGTCTAACTTGCCGTGCAAATACAAAAAAATAAAAAGGAAGGAACTATAGATCCACAGTTTATGAATATTTAATGCATTAAGAACAATCAAATCCTATCAAAACAAGCATATTAGCGAACATTTTTTTTGTTATTCTACTCAGCGGTTAAAAACACGGAGAGTTTAGTAAAAAACATATTTTTTTAAATGAATGATGAGTTGAAAATGAAAAATCAGTATGAAATACAAACAAAACACGCCTATTTGAAAAAAGAACGGGCCAAAATAGCAGTCAAATTTACAAGAAAAAAGATTCATCGGTAAGAAAAGCAGACGACGTTTCAAGTATGTTTAGTTGTCAGCAGCACGCGGAGTTTGTTTGTCTCCCAGGATGACGTCATCTGCTACTGCCCTATGGATCTTATAGCCCCACATGTTTTACTCTACATTGTAGCAAGGGCGGATCCAGAAATGTTCCAAGAGAAGGGCGATTGTTTTTTTTCTACTTGCCCCCTTTTTTCCACATATCCTTTATTTGAAATGTTTCGGTCTTCAATTTCGTAAAAATTCCAGATCAGAGCCCCGAATCCCAACCACTTCTCACTTCTCATAGTATCATCGAAGATCATCTAAAATTGCCTTTTTGAGCTTCAAAATCGAAAATCTGCTGGAGAAGTCCCTCAAGGGAGGGGCGATCGACTCCATCACCCCTCCCTTGTATCCGACCCTGCTAACGGCACCACTCCTCTGCCAAAATGAGACCTCTTCAAATGAGATCAAAAACAGTTTTTAAAATTTCCGTCTCTTCCCTACAAATTCCAGTGTACCATGGATTTTCTAATTACTACAAAAACGGAGCATCCGTCTCAGAAACTAATGAGTAAATTTAAAAGTAAACTGTATTTTATGTAACTGTATCCGTTCAGTTCCTTCAAAGCATTACGTAATTTTGACGAGCACGCCGTATAAGGTAAATAGCAGACAGTTTAAAATGACCCGCCTTTTTTAATATGTAGCTGCGTTTGTTTGCGTTGGTGGAGTGTGTTTCCATCTGTTCTGGTTATGTTTATGTATTCGTTATTTAGACAGTGTTGTGTTCAGTGCGTTGCAAGTAATCTCTAATATCTCAAATGATCTCTTCATATGTTTTGGTTTCATTATCCGAAGTGAAATAAATGAAAAAGTGAATTAAGTCACCCGCACCTCATTTGAAGCGTCCTTAAGTTTTCCTCTTCGCAGTAGGGAATTACTTCAAAGGCAAGTCAAAGTATATTTGGTGATTGTAATTTTTATCTTTTGTAAACATAAGCGAATTTCAACGAAAGCTTTCACAATTGCCAGCCAATATTTATTTTGTTTTACTAAATTTTATTTACCTCATTTTTTTTATTAAATCACTGCTGTTTAATGTTATAATGAAACCACGATATTTGAATTATTTCACTCTCAATTACCTAAATTTCTCATTTTATGCTGAGCCGAACCTCGTTACTCCAAATTGGCGGCACCACAAATAGATTATTTTATGCTAATCGGATATCTTATCCGATAAATTGTGAAAACAATTTATTCCGTACAGTTCATGTATTATGCATGTTTACGACATTATGGACAGTATGGCATTGCTTACAAGCTTAAAAATTTCAACAAAATAAATTTTTTTAAAACTTATCGTAAAGGAAAATAACAAACGAAAATTGTAAAGTGCAATATCGGCAATATACACATTTTATTTTGTTAGTTGGAAATCGATTTTTGTTTACGTTTTATTTGTTTGTTCATTCCCCATCCTCACCTTTATTGAAGAGCAACTGAATCACTCTTAAACAATTCATAGCTAAAATATTTTTTTACTTTTTGTTAAATGCAAAAATTTTTCAAAGTGAAGTTCTTAGTGATGAAAGAGCTACACTCATTCCGTTGAAATAGTCCATTGAACTTCTTGATTTTGTTCTTCATCTAAAGATTTATTTCTTTCTATAACATCTGAAGTTATGTATTCTTGAAGAACAGCATTTGAAATATGATTTTCATAGATCTTTATCTTACCAAAAAATTCAGTTTCGTAGAAGATCTCATTTTTACTTTCATTTTCTTGCGATTGTCCTGAATACGCCATGTCTGGTTTTCCAGAAACTTTTACCATGTACTTTTCTAATCAAATTGAGTAAAATTATCACCTTATTCACATCCTTATCACTGTGGGGTTCTCACATTTTCTCCAAAAATAAAATTTAAAAGAATTGAATTTTCAAAGAAAGAATAGAATTTTTGCTGTTCCGTGATCATGATCTATGATCCCCTGAAAATCCCACAGAACTGAAAAATCTCAAAAAGTTTCTTTTCGTGTCGAACCATAACCAGCTTGAAAAGTCACGTTAAAAGTGTAAACTATAATATTAATTGATCGCTAATTAACACTGACCAAGCATGTATTTTATCTTAAGTGAAATTTCACTCTAAATGCTTGCATTAAAGCACTTAATTTCGACTGTATTTAAATTTTACTTAAATTTAATACTTTATCGGATTCTCCCCCGCATATGTTAATAACTAGCTGACCCATGTGAAGCATTCAATATGTACAATAGGGTGGGGCGAAAAATAAAAAGGTTTTCAGATCAACTTCTAATAGTTGCCAAAAGTTGTCTTTGGTGATAGTTAGCTTTTGTGCAAAATTTGAGAAAAATCGGTTAATATCTTCAGGGGGCGCTGCGATCGCAAAGTTTTACCATAGCTTTAGTATGGATTTTATGGTTAAAATATCAAAAAGAATGCGTTTAGCTAGTCTCTTTGCGTTTTTTACTCAAAAGATATTTTCATGCATTAAAAGCATATGAAATGACTCACAAATATTATTTTATATGATATATTTATATTTCAGAAAATCACCTTTTTTCACGTTTTTATTTCTTTTTAAATGCTTGAAATGTATCATATAAAATAATATATCATATATTATAATATATATAAATATATCATATAAAATAATTTTTTGTGAGTTATTTCATATGATTTGAATGTATGAATATATCTTATGAGTAAAAAAAATGCAATGAGATTAGCTAACGGCATTGTTTTTCATATTTTAAGCATAAAATCCCGATAAAAGCTATGATAAAACTTTGCGATCGCAGCGCCCCCTGAAGATATTAACCGATTTTTCTCAAATTTTGCACAAAAGCTAACTATCACCAAAGACAACTTTTGACAACTATTAGAAGTTGATCTGAAAAACTTTTCCTTTTTCGCCCCACCCTAATGTACAAGAATTTTTTGAAATATATTTAGAACTTGATGATCACACCCGTCTAATGAAACTGGTTTGTGAACTCATTTTGTAGATATATATCCATAAGTCCTATGAAACTACAAATGGACTAAATTGACTTAAATTAAATCAAATCTATTTTCAAATCCCTTTTTGGCACTGAAAAGTTCATGGAGATCGGAAAACAGATTATTGAATATTCATTCTTACTTTGGAAACACTTACAAAATTATTATTAAATGTTTGAAAGTGCAAATAAAAGATCATCGTATAGAAGATCAATTATAAAGCTTTGACTCAAATATTCAATTCCTTTCATGGAAAAAAAAACTATAGCTAATATCTCAAATTCGGCTTGATTTGTTCAGTTTTAATTATTTTAGGTATTATTGCTTTGTGTTGATTGTTTTATTTAACATATTGTTATTATTTTTCTAATGAATTTCTTTTAATATTTATTTTAGGTTTGGTATGGAGAATTTACTTCATGCTAGGGACAAAGTGGGTGTCCAAGACTTTGTTTTGTTGGAAGATTTTAGAAATGAAAATGCATTTGTAAAAAATTTGGAGAAAAGATTTCAGGAGAATTTAATTTATGTAAGCGATGACTTTTTGAAAATGTTTTCGGCGTTTCATTCTAGCCTTTCTAATTATCCATTTGAAATAATTTTTTATAAGATTAGCCTGTAATCTAAAACACTTCACACATATGTAATACAACCAGGGTTGTTTGATTTCGTCCGGGGCGGAAAAAACCGCCGGAAAAAACCTGGAAAAAACCGCACCGGACAAAATAGCATTTTGTCCATTTCGTCCATTTTGTTCACTTTAAAGAAAATGACAGTTCTTGATTAAAAAATCCAAAGTTAAAAGTAATGTTTTAAAATATTGATTTTTTTCAATGAGGTAAAAGTTTTATTAAAATTAGCACACATAATTATGTATACCAGCAAATATTTAATGAACAACAGATACCATAAAAATATAGTATCTGTATAAAATAAATGATTATTAACGATGAGATTTAATGCTTATGAGAGCACACATCAGCAGTAAATAATTTTAAGATGTTTATTTGTTGTGAAGGAGTTTCATTGCCAACAATAAAAGTGTATATAAAACATAAAAGTAGAAATAAAAATTTTAAAAGGTTTGAGTCTCAAAATATTAAAAACCCTATGAAGTAATCATTATTTGATGTCAAGAAAGAAAATTTAGCCATGAAATGAAATATGTTCCAGTAGTGTAATAACATTAACTAGAGGTGACCCGTGCGGAATTCCGCACAAAAAAAAGGAAAAAAACTCTTAACTTAAATTAAATAAAATACCCAAGGCTACTACTAAACTAAATACTAACGTTATCGCAAAACTACCATAGTATTTTGAAACAATAAAAGTTACAATTAAGGTTTACCGAGCTAAGCCTTGGCTTTAAATGTCGCATTTAAAAGTGATTTGAACAACAATGGTAACGATATTTTAACCGTTGAGCAAAAAATTTAACTTTTTCAAACTTCAATCGCTTATAAGTCGCTTAAACGTGGATTTTCGAGATTCTCGTTACGCGGCGCTAGCGGAGAAACGTTCTAAAGAACGCATTTTTTAAATCTTTCGAATGAAATCAAAATGGAGACGATACGACAATTATTTCGCTAGATAGAGTCAATTTTGTGCCCAAAAATTGAAGTTCGAATAAAAAACGAACCGACACTTTTTAGAGGGTGGGTCTAATTTTCGTCAATAGCCCGCGGGATAAGCTTCAAAATCATAAATTTTCATGCAATTCGATAAAGAAATGAGCGAGGTTTGACCGGGTATAGGATTCGGCTTAGAGAAATAATATATGGAGATAAATCCATAAAACAATGCCTTGTACATGCATATTTTACAATGGGGCAACATTCATTAAATCCTCAAAAAATATAACGTAAAATGACCAAATGAATCAAAATTAAACCAATACTTCTTGTAGCATCTACTGTATTTTCAAATACAATGATATACATTTATGTGTGTATTTAATTCAAACAAAATTTAACCATAGAATTTATGAGAAAATATCATATAAAGTTTTCTTTTTAAGGGATTGTATTGCGTTACTAAATACCTAAGGTGACAGAATACTCTTTAATTTCTTTTTAAAAATATGTATTAAAGAAAAACTTTTTTTCTATTTGTCTACTCTATAATAATGTAATTACACTCAATAGTTTATTCACTATGTTAAATTTTATTTCTTTCAACTAAAATTAGTTAAAAATTTGGGATGCACCGAGTAGTACTTTGGCCGAGTACCGAGTACCAATTGTTTTCTTAAAAATCATTGACATACACAGTACAGGGTTAGAAATCATAACAAAATTTTACTGGTCTTCTCGACCAGTGAACAGGAATATATACTGGTTAACAGACAACATCACTGGTCCACCTTAAATCATTAACCACATTTTCTTTCTTTAAAAAAAATGGTGGTCCTTGGATTGTTTATTATTTTTCTGGTGATTTGAGGCGAGTTTTACTGGTCTGGAACCAATGGACCAGCAGTAAATTCAAACCCTGACATATGAACTGATCATTGGAATGGACCTCTATATGGTAGTTCTTAGAACAAAAATCCCACTGAATTTAACTTATGCATTGTTTAAAATATTTTATTTATTTTGTCAAAAATTTTAGAAAAAGTTATTTTTAAAATGAAACTACATTAAATGAATAAATATAAAGTTTCAATTAAGTTGGAATTATATTAATCTATTATTGATTAGTTCTAATTCTCTAAACTTGAATAATTTTCAAAAGCTTTTGGGGATATTAAAATAAAGATTTACTCTATTGAAGCATTACAAACTTCAATATTTTCAAAATTAACTTGAAAATTTCTCACTAGATGGCAGTATACCCATAATTTGTTGTACTTATACGTAAACTTATATGTAGAATTCAGCCATATTTTATAAATATATTAATTGTAAATTATTGCATTATATAAAAATGTGCATATTTTTAATTATTGAAAAATGTGTCTCGAATTATTCAATTTTCTACAACTACTCGGTATCGGCCGAGTACCTGATCCAAATTTGGCCGAGTACCAAGTACTCAGCAAATTGGTCGAGTAGGCCGAGTATCGAATATTTACCGAGTACTCGGTACATCCCTATTAAAAATCAATGGGTTTAATTGCTGTTCTTTTTTTCTTCTTTTTTTGTATGATACCACCATTCTTTTTTGGGAAATGGTAATGCAAGGGAGATACTAATTGTACATCATAACATTTTTATACATCAAACGTATGAAAAAGTGTTTTTTTTTCATTTCTTCCAATTTGTCCATTTCGTCCAATTTTGTCCATTTCTTCCGGTGTCCCGGACTTTTTGCAAAAAAGTGGACGAAATGACAACCCTGAATACAACGGAACGCCAACTTGGTTATTTCACATTGCAAATTTTTTCCGCCATCACAAATACTTGTTGAATCTTCTATATAAGAAATGTACCGTATATACTCGCGTATAGGTCGATCTCGCGTATAAGTCGACCCGCCTACTTTTTGAAGTAAAATCGGGAAAAAATCGAAAACCCGCGCATAAGTCGAGACCGCACTTTCTGAAACGATCAGGAACGTTTTGCCGCGATTTTTGAACATAAATGTTTTGAAAAGAATAAAAATGAAATGCACTGAACATTCTTGTGTTAAAAACAGCACAATTGTTATTCTTTTTCGCAAAAAGGTTTTATTTTTGCAATCGCAATTTTTGTAAATCGGGACCGATCTGGGAATGTGTTACCGCGATTTTTGAATATAAACGTTTTAAAAAGAAGGAAAATGAAATACAGTGAGCATTTTTATGTTGAAAATAGCACGATTGTTATTCTTTTTCACAAAAAGGGTTTCATTTTTGCGATCGGGATTTTTGTAAAGGGTTCGGTTTTACGATCGCGGTTTTTGTAAGGGCTCGATTTTGAGGTTACAATTTTTGCTATCTGTTGCTTTTATTTTGCATTATTATCAATGAAATTTTGCGATCTAGCCATATTGCATTCTGTTTCAAAAAGATAAACCCCATCAATCGGAAAATTTGCCAATACGGCAATTCCCCAGTCGTTAATTGTAATTATTTATTCTTTATTTCATAATCATGCAAAAATACAGTAGAATGTATGAGTATTTTCTTTAGCGTTTGTTTAAAATAGTTGGACTCTGAATCGGAAAAATCTTCTCGTTGTTGTTCGGAAAAATTTTCGGAAATTCCTGCCCCACGTATAAGTCGACCCCCTAACTTTCAACTTCATTTTTTGGACTAAATTTCTCGACTTATACGCGAGTATATACAGTAACTTCCAACATCTCCCATTCTAATAAGTTTAGCTGAATTATATCCATTTTGATTGAATTAATTTTTTTTTATACGATAGATGTCCTTAAAAATTAGTTGAGCTCATAACTAGGGCAGAATAAATTCTGGGCACCAGGTCACCTAAGTGACTGAAAATAATTTTTTGACCATTATTTTTTTTTCAGAACGGGGGAGAAAAAAAATATTATGGAAAAATTCTTAGTCAAATGTATTTTTGTTTTCTTTTGTCGTCAAACTTCCAAGTAAAGTGATACATTATCAAAAAAGTAATAATATTTAAACTTGAAGAAATTCATATTTTTCAGTATTTATTATTTTCCACTTTTCTTCTGAACAATATATTGCTAACATCCGTATTGAACTTGTAATATCTTTTAAAGAATTTTGACCTGAATAAGAAAATGTTGGAATAGAGTAAGTGCTCCAGTAGTCGCCCATTTAAGAGATCTTTTGTTTATCTTGGTTAAGCTAGAACTTCCAGCTATCAATGCAGCAACAAAAACATCGTAAAACTTTAGAATGTACCTTTGTGATACTGATTCACCAACTTATTTCAGAAATTAAAGAAATATATACATTAAAATCCAAGCTGTTATCAATACTAGTAAATGCTCCAGTAGTCGGCCACAGAAATCTAGTGCTCGGTCACATTGAACCCAGTAGTCGGCCACTTCGCTGTCGCCAATCTTATGGGATATGAGTGGATGAATTTAAACAAAATTTAACGTGAAATATATATCTATTGGCGCCGTAGAGCGATAAATGTCGAATCTATTCACCAAGCGCTCTCCCAAAGGGTTGCCATAGAACTTTTAAATTAAGTCCTCAGTTCGCTAAGTTGGGCGCCGCAATATTGTAGTTTTGTTTTGTTTTCGCAATTGTAGTGGTCTTTAGTACTGAGCAGGTATATCCCCATTTCGTTGTTATGAAGATAATTCGTTAATAAATATGTTACGTTGTCAATCGCCTCTTCGTTGAACACCGTTGCTTCATTACAGTACATTTCATTTTGATGCATCAAAATAAAATGTCTCGACGAATAGATTCGCAATTTTTCGCTCTATGGTGCCAACGCTATCAGAATGAAAATTTGAGCTTTTTTGAAGCATTAAAAATCGTATGAGCAATAATAAAGAAACAAAGTATATAATAAAATTATTAAAATCTTTTATTGCTACATCTTTTATCAATCGTCTGCAAATTGAAGCTTATATTTTTTATGCAGAAACATAGAATTTGTAGGCCATTGCTATATTTCGAAGAAAGTAAGCAGATGAATGAATGTCGACCTGACATGGCCGACTATTGGAAACGCGGAGCAATTCTATACCCAGTAGTCCGCCACCCCTTTACAAAACAATTGAACCAAAGAACAAGTTTGTTTTTTCATTGAAACATTATGTTATGTACTCCATAACAATAAAATTTACTCAAATGAACAGCAAAATGAAAATAAGAAGAATACTTACCATATAAAGAAAATGTATCCGCTTAACAAAAATATAAGCAGAATTGCAAACTAGGATGACGGGCACAGTATTTAAAATAAAATGACTCAGTACGTATTCAAGAAAAGTACCCAAAACTTAACTGTCATTCAAGGCCGTATCCAGAGGGGGGGGCCCGACGGGCCCGAGCCCCCCCCCCCCCGAAACCCGAAATGTTTTATAATGTAAAACAGAAAAAAAGCTTTTTTTTTTTAAAAATTCAAATGGCAAAAAAAAAGTTTTTTTTTTGTTTCTTTTAACTATTAAATGAGTAAAAATTTGAAGTACAAAAAAAAAAAAAAAATGACAATTCAAATTTTCATTAGTTACAAAACATACTTGAAAACAAGACTCTCATTAGCACTTCCAGCTCTCTTTCCCAAATATATTCAGGCTCAAAGCAAGCTACTTGTCAGTTTGATCAGCGCCCCCCCTCCCCCATAAAACTTACACCACTCAGATTTTTACCCCCTAATCGCCGGACCCCTTCCGATTAGGCTGAGATTGCTTCTCGCCGCCCTGATTCAAATAAGAGGGTACTTTGTTGGTCCCAATTTATAAGCATTTGTAACCCTCGAAGGATTTTAATAGCTAAATATGTCTTCAATAAACAAGACCACACAAAAACGAATACGTTCACAGACCCTTGTTGGACGCTCACCAATCTTAGACAAAAGTTACTTTAAAAAAAATTCCATTTACAAATGCTTAAAAACCTTGAAAACTTTGTTAAATATAGCTGTAAACCTTGAATTTTAAAGTTTCTAACACAAATGGGGGGGGGGGGGGGGCATCAAGTTGTGCGAAACTCAGCTCCTTGATTAAAAAAATATTCTGCATAATGCAAAAATCATATTCCAGCATTTTTTGTAGCATATTTTCAAAAATAATTTTTTGTGAATCACATGTTTCATTTCTGACTATTCATTAAATACCTAATTCAGTATTTTAGAAGTTACTTTGTAATTGATTCCTTTATTAATATGTTAAGCACGAGAAAAAATATTACCCTTCTCGTATTCTTTTTCGTTTTCTGCAGTACTAGTGATTGAAAAAGAAATTGTCGTTATAGGTATTTTTAATATCAATTTTTATTCCTTAAAAGATGTGTCTTTCAAAGCTTTAACAATTTCGTAAGACTGTCCAATCAGCTTTTAAAACGTCAGAAACTAAAAAGTGCAAATGAAATGCTTTAAAGAATTTTAACTGTTCTAGAGTCTTTGAAAATCATTAAATACCTTTTTGAAACTCCTTTAAAAGTGCTTCAATCCTATTTCTTATCAAGTAATTAAACTATGAATTAACTAAATGGCCAGAATGTTACTCTGTCGTTAATTATTTTTTAAATCTCTACACTTTTCTTTTAAAGAATTTTATGTGTTTTATACTACTGGTTATTTTATGTTACTAAGTGCTGTTTCTGTCAGTGAGCTGGGGAACTGATCAAAAACTACTATGTAACGATTGTGAAAACCCATGTAAGCAAGTGATAATGTGTAATCTTTTCCCCTTCCCTTGTCCTTCCTCTCTGTCACTTAATGTTAATCGTTTGTTAAGTTAAACATTTTTTTATGCTTTGATTAATTTTAGTTTGCAAAAGAATGCAGAAAATTTATGAGATTGTTGTTTGCCTACTTTTCCAACATGTTTTTGAAGTCCCAATTGCCCCATATAAGGCATTAAAATGCAGAATTTTAAAACTTTTTTTCAAAAATTTACCCTGGGGGGGGGGGATTGCGGATAAAATTGCGGATATTCTACCCCACTTAAAAAAGTTCTCATTGCGTATCTCTCTTGATACCCCTTCCCCTAATAAGGGTCAGTTCTGGAAAACAATAAGAATAAAGAAATGAGAGAAAAAATACAAAACACACACACACACACACACACATCAAACATCGCGGGGGGGGGGGCAGCTAGAAATTAGACTCATAACACACACACAAAATGTGTGTGAGTTTGGGCAATGTGCGAAACTGGGCCCCTCCCGAAATTTTTTTCTGGATACGGCCTTGCTGTCATTGGTTGATACTTGGGGATAAATAAATTAATGTGTGAATGCTTCATATCCGATTTTGAAAAAAAATATGTTAATTTTGAGCAGTTTTATGTCATTGTGGCCGACTACTGGAGACTGGCCTACCACTGGAGCACTTACCTTATATAGTTTTTTTTATTTTTTGGAAATTTCAGAAGACATTTACATTTATCATAATATTTTACATCAGTATACATTTTAAATATTTAGAGGAAAAAAATTGTTTTAGTATTTTATTTTAATTAAAAAAATGTTTTATACATATATTTTTTCAAGCTTTAAAGTGTTTTCGTTGTTGCAAACGGATATTTGGAACATCCATGTCAAACTACATTTTTCTCCAAAAACAAAAAATTGGAAAAAAAGTCACGTGTGGCACTTTTTAATGTTAATAACTCCTTTTTGTTTCCCTAACATGTTTTTTGTGATAAGCTAATCAAAACTGAACAGCATACTTCAAGCAACACCTTATTAAGATTCTGTGCAGTGTAACAATAACTACCCTAATCTTTAAAAAATTTTCTTTTTAGAAAATGTTAAGTTTTTTTGTTACTTACTACTCTGCATTCTTCACTACAAAATCACTGATCATTCCCCATAAATAGTAAATTGTTTAGAATCAAATGTAACTAATTTACTATTATTTTAGGATAAATACTCTATGTTGCTAAGCAATTTAATTATAATAGACATATTCTTGAAGTTTTACTTTTTTCATCAACTATAATTAATATCTAGTAAATAAATTTATTATATCATCACAAAATTAAAAAAAAATTTAAGAACATCTCCCAGGTACTAATAAAAATAATGGATAATAATCTTTAAAATTGAACCTTGTAGAGCATCATGTTGACGACATTATTCCTCCTCCTGTTTCTTCATTGGCCACCATGGTCATCTCTAGAACTAAGGGCATCCTACATAAATACTTCTTGATATCTTTTCTGGATATTCTCTAACCTGTTTACTGGATGTGACATAATACTTTCACGCATTATAAACTCTTTCTTTATACAGTCGATGCTAGATATAACGACCATCTCCACCCCACAGAAAAGGTCTTTATAAAGAGTGTTTGCTGTAAGAGGTAGAACGTAGAGTATATTGGGATAAAGTTGGGGTTCTTTTGCTGGTCGTTATATATTGGGATAATCTTTATAACCAGTGGTCGTTATAAAGAGAGTCGGCTGTAATCTGTTTTGGAATGAATTAAATATGTGAATAAAGTATAAATAATTCATTATTTTTTGTGTATGTACTTGTACATTATACAGGGTGGTTATAAATACACTGAAGTGACAAAAGTCATGGGATAGCAATATGCAAATTTTCAGATGGCAGTAGCATCGCATAGAACAGGTATAAATGCGCAGTGCTTTTACAGAGCTTTCATTTCTGTTCAAGTTATTCATGTGAAGAGGTTTTAACGTGATGATGACCGCACGACGTGAATTAACAGACTTTGAACGCGGAATGTTAGTTGGAGCTAGACGCATGGGTCATGCCATTTCGGAAATCGTTAGAGAATTCAACATTCCCAGATCCACTGTGTCAAGAGTGTGCCGAGAGTATGAAATTTCAGGCATAACATCCCACCATGGACAGCGCAGTGGTCGACCGCCTGCACTTAAAGATCGAGACCGGCGACGTCTGCAAAGAGTCGTAAATTCTAACAGACAAGCAACACTGCGTCAAATCACCGTAGAAATCAATGTGGGACGTACAATGGACGTGTCTGCTAGAACTGTGCGGAGAAATTTGGATTTCTTGGGCTATTCCAGCAGAAGACCGACTCGAGTGCCTTTACTGACAGAACGACATCGCTTGCAGCGACTCTCGTGGGCACGTGAGCATATCGGTTGGTCCCTAGATGAATGGAAAACCGTGGCCTGGTCCGATGAGTCACGATTTCAGCTGGTAAGAGCCGATGGTAGGGTTCGAGTGTGGCGCAGACCCCACGAAGCCATGGACCCAAACTGTCAGCAAGGCACTGTTCAAGCTGGTGGTGGCTCCGTAATGGTGTGGGCTGTTTTTTCATGGCATGGACTTGGTCCTCTAGTGCGACTGGACCGAACATTGACTGGAAATGCTTATGTGCAGCTACTTGGAGATCACTTGCAGCCATTCATGGACTTCATGTACCCAAACAACGATGGGATTTTTATGGATGACAATGCGCCATGTCACCGGGCCACAACTGTTCGCAATTGGTTTGAAGAAAATTCTGGACAATTCCAACGAATGATTTGGCCACCTAGATCGCCCGACATGAATCCCATTGAGCATTTATGGGACACCATCGAGAGGTCTGTTCGTGCCCAAAATCCTGCCCCATCAACGCTTTCACAATTATGGACGTCTATCGAGACAGCATGGCTCAATATTCATGCAGAAGACTTCCAACGACTTGTTGAGTCCATGCCACGTCGAGTTGTTGCACTTCGCCGGGCAAAAGGAGGGCCGACACGATATTAAGAGGTATCCCATGACTTTTGTCACTTCAGTGTAAAGTTGTGATATTGAAAAGTAGAGAATTATGTGTATAAATCTACTTACTTACGCATAACAGATTATGCTTAACACAGTGAATGGAAATACATTCGAAAACTTATTGAAGTATTATTGCTTTTGACATCTTATTTGATATTTTAAATATTGTTATTCTTTTCTTTTCTAGACTTACATCGGACCAGTGGTTATTTCTGTAAATCCTTATAAGAATTTAGATCTCTACAATAGTGAAGTCATACAAGAATATCAAAATGTTAACTTTTATGAGCTTCCCCCTCACATGTAAGTTTTTCAGTGAGTGTTTGTAGATTTTTAAAAGTTTACTTATATATCTCCCTGACGGTTCTGGACGTCTTATAATGTCCATTTAACATGTAATTCTGGAACTGCCGAACCGTCAGGGGGATATATATGTATGTACTTGTTTGCTTATGAGTAAAGTGTTTCTCATCTTATTAAAATAAAAATATCAAACTTAACAATTAATGAAAAATAAATTTGTATTTTAACACAAAAGCTAATTGTAAAGAATAAAGACAAAACAGCCTAATAGAAGGTTTTATACTTCGGGATCTAATTTATTTATAAATTTTAATTAAAGTTCTTATTTATAAGCTGCAGAACTGCCTATTTATGAAAATGAAGTCTATATTAGTTGTAAATTGTGGAGCACTTAATAATAAGCCTGTTGGTTTTAATTTTGTACATGCTTTTGAATGTCTTTACGTGTCCAAACTGCTATACATTAAAGGGTGTTGCTACATTTTGTCATATTAATGCTTCTAAGTCTAAAAAGCAACTTTGGAAAATTAATGTTTTCTCATTGAATATTAAGTATTGAAATTTTAGGTTTATTAACTGGATCAAAAAAGTATCGACTAATTACATTATATACTTTTCTATTATACTTTCATAATTAGGAACATTATTTATTCCATTAAAGGTAAAGGGTATAAAACTAAATAGTCAAAAATGGGCTTAATTGCTTAGTCTTCTGAGGGCCTCATATGCTGCTCAGTTTATTAGTTGGATAGCTTGGTCTTAAGTATTTGTATCTGTTAATTACTTGTGATAGATTAATGCTTTGCTGCCTGCTATAGGTGTGCTATGGAGAGATGGCGGATAAACTGGAAGGGGAAGCTGAATACTTCATTTTGTACTAAGTGAGAACACAGCAGTAGTAAAAATTCTACTGCTTCCAGATCCTTGCTGATCCTTCCTATTACAAAATGAAGTGCTCCATTTCCGCCCTCTGTTCATTCCTCAACTCTCTGTGGTCAAGCTTGACCGATTTAGTATTTCATATGCATTCACTTCATCAACGATTAGAATTGTTATACAGGTGACTTTGTTGGCTTTTGCCTGGATTTCAGATAAAAGCCTTGTAGAAAAATTTTTTTTAATGCTTTGAAAAAAAATATACCTTTAATCATCTTTGACTTTGTCTTCTTTTGCTTTCTATTAAGGTGAAACATTCTAAGCAAGAAAGGCTTTGTCAACATGATTTTACATTCTAATTACAATTTGAAAGAATCATTTAATGAGAAGTTGCTGTTAACTTGATAAAATGATAATATTTTTTTGTAGTAATATTTTTGTATAGCTTCAGATATAGTCAATCACTTATTTTAACCCATTAATGCCTGCCGTCCCTGTTTAGAGACGGTGCAAAAAGTGTTTGAATTTACAAAAAATGAACATTTCAACCAGATAATAGAGTTCAATTATTACTTTGGTATTGTTTCAATTCATTATTAACAGATTGTAGCACATAACCATTCTAAAGTGTGTTCTGTAGCCATGTAACCAGTATACAAAATATCTTTGGAGAAAAAAAGTCAGGCAT
This sequence comes from Uloborus plumipes, assembly GCA_038373865.1. Taxonomy (NCBI): domain Eukaryota; kingdom Metazoa; phylum Arthropoda; class Arachnida; order Araneae; family Uloboridae; genus Uloborus; species Uloborus plumipes. The sequence continues at coordinate 84,059 of JAXGGA010001774.1, read as the reverse complement.
TAATGGGTTAATATTTAACAAGAAGTTCTGTCAAGAACTAAACAAGCCTACTTTCCCGTACATCGACATCAGCATTCTAGCATCTAATCAATATTCTCTTGAATATCTGAAACTGAAAATTTTGTCAAACATACCCTTATAGCACTTAAAGCTGATTTCTAAAAGCAAAATATACCCCTCTCATCAGATGAAATGGACACGTAAAAAGTAAATAAACGAGTAAATAAAGTTTTGTCGCACCTTTTAAAGAATGTAACTGTTATAGTTCTTCCGTAGAAAAATTTCACAATCGTTTTCAAAAGAAAAAAAAATAATAAATAAAATAAAAGTACAAAGAACATCAAAACACATTTTATCCAACAAAGAAAAAAAAACCTCGTTCGTTAATAAAATGTCTCGAATTTTATTTTTAATCCGTTGCCAGTTGTTAAATATAAATAAAGAATAAAATTCTCTCGTGAATGGACAATTTTTGTAATCAAAAAAAAATATCGTCTGCCAAAAAAAAAAAATAAATAAATAAAAATAATAATAAATTAAACAAAAAAAATGAATAAATAAACAAAAAATCGTCTGCCCAGTCAGTCATTTTTTTCTGAGCCTGCATTTCCGCCATGTTTGCGGAGTCGGAGTCGGAATCAGAGTCCTCACAGAAGATTTTTCAGAAAAGTACTTAACATACATTTTTTATCAAAACCGTTTTCTTACAAAGTTAGTTTGAAGGAAATCCGCCTTTAAGTTCAGAATCAACATTCGATTTAAATTCCCCAGTAGGCGCTCATTTTAAAAAATTTTCTGAACTGTTCATCATTGAACGAAAAATGGTTCGAATTGAAAAGTGAAATATGGGAATGAGTCTCTCCGAGATCTTTCGAACAAAATAAGTTTATTCAATTCGCACGGTTCACTTAAAAGTTATTAGGTAAGGAAAGGTTGCTTGAACGGTTCAATGTTGAACCAAAAATGTTCAAATTTAAAATTTAAATACGGTAATAAAGTATCCTTGCCGAGATGCTTCGAAAAAAAAATGTTTAAATCGGTCTGTTCTCTCAAAAGGTATTAGGGGTGACAGCTTGTTTGAACGGTTCAATGTTGAACGAAAAATTGTTCAAATCAAAAATGTAGATGCGGGAATGAAGTATCCCTGAAAAGATCTTTCGAACAAAAAAAAGTTTGTTCAAATCGGACAGTTCATTCAAAAGTTAGTATCGCGGGACCGGTTGTTTGAACGGCTCAAAGTTGAACCAAAAATTGTTCAAATCAAAAAATCAAATATGGGAATGAGCTGTACTCGCCGAGATCTTTCCAACAAAAAAAGTTTGTCCAAATCGGAATGTTCATTCAAAAGTTATTAGGGGGGGGGGACAGACAGACCGACCGACAGACACAAATTCCCCATCTCAATACCCTACTTTCAAATTTTTAATTTTTCGATATTCATTTTACCTCTTTATTTTTTTAACTTGGCGATATTTTTTGGACTTGGCGATATTTTTTAGATGCATTAAGCTACTTTTAATACTTTTTTCGTCTTTCTTTTGTTTTTAATGGGAAAGTAGGCTAAAAAGTACAGTGGAGTCTCAATAACTTGATTCCTTGTAACTCCAATATTCCTTTATCTCAAAATATTCATCGAGTCCCCAGACCTTCAAGAAGGCTATGAGAACTTCCTATAACTTAAAGCTTTTAGCCAGTCCCCTAGGACTTTGAGTTATCTAGACTTGACCTTTGTTGTGTGTGCATGATCATAGTACAGAAAAACTTGTAAAGTTAATTACTTACCCAAGTTGACCATTTTTATCAGGTATAAAATTAATGCTGTATCTCATGCAGTAGCGTATCCAGGAATTGATTTTGAGGGGGTGCAAATCGAACATCGACACTGTGATGAGAAAGGAAAAAAATCAAGAAATATGGTGAAACTTTAAAAACGCAGTATTTCGATTTAATTTTTTCTATTGAACGTTGCTCAAAGATTTTGTTTTTTTCATAAAAATGAATATCATGCAAGAACAATAAACATATTACGAAAAAAAATCTCAAGCCAAAAGCACTCAAGTCTTCATCGGAAAATTGATAGATCATTTATAATTTAAAAAAATAGTTGCATGATAAAAATATTTTTGAAGGTCCGAGAATACCAAAATGAAATTTTTTGTACATTTTGGTTTTTATGAAGTTTTATTTTATGATTATTTTTGTTTCATCAAAGATAAGATTTTTCTTAGCTTGTATGCATGCATTTTCTCATGCATATTCTACAAAATGTCCATTTAAACGCCCTTCAGATGTTGGGGAATGTGGGGGTAAGATTTAAATAACGGGGCAAATTAGAATGTTAAAACATTTTAACTCTTCGGCGCCATCCACCTAGCAATATTCTAACTATATTCTTAAACCTATAGTCGATTGGACGATTGCGATTCAATTATAAATAGACTTAAAAATCAAAGGGAATATGTACAACTCATTTTCAAAATTTCATACATATATTGTAATATGTTGCACTTTCTGGAAAATTGTTTTTGTTTTTCAGCTATTACTTACTCCTTTTTTTAAAAATCCCAGATGTGCTCATTGATTAATTCCTTCATTCGCATTCCTTCATTAATATTTCAACTTGTTTATTTATTCATTTCTCATTAAACTTTTAATAATAAAATAAATACTTTCATTTCATCCCATAAGAAAAGAAACTAGAAACTGATTCCTTTTTCTCCAAGGTAAAAATTTACTGTTGAAATGAGCAGTAATGTTTCAATGTAAGTGTTAATATAAAAAACATTTTTTTTTTAAATGTGCAATAAGTTTTTAAACAAAAATCCAATTTGTCACATTTTGAAAAAAAAAAAATAAGCTGGTGTTTTGTTGATTTTTTCTTTACGAAGTAAATCAATAATATGACAATTTGTTCAAAATAATCCTTAAAAAAGAGGAAATAAGAGGAAGAGCAATGCTTAAACACATTTAAATCATTTAAATAATCTGCAATTAATAGGAAGCTTAAACGTCTAACAACGTTTGTGAGAGGCGCAGGTACATCGCTCATTTTCCTCTTCATTTCCACAATTACAGAATAACAATTAGTTTTGCTTCTCATTGTCGAAAACAGAAAATAATATAACAATATTTCAGTGTCCATAAAGTATTTTTTATTGGAAAAACGTGAAGCATATTTACATGAAGGTTACATGTTTTTTCAAAATTCAGTACCACCATTTTTTATAGTCTTACAAAATCTTGGGGGGTGCATTGGTCCCTTGGCACCCCCCTGGATACGCCACTGATCTCATGTACCCCTATCAACCTCTCAAAATTGACGACTTTTCGAAGTTAACTATCAAAGTACTGCATCACAAGTGGTCAACTTACATAACTTTTACTGAATGGTTTTTTAGTTTTTCTAATACAAAATATATTATAAAATAAGGTTTTACTTTCAAGAAAAAGAGTTTTGCATGTATTTTTTAATCTCTTGTATGGATTGCACTGTTACTCCTGTTTGAAGTATTGTTTCAGATTCGAACAATCCATTTCATATTTTAGAGAATCTCATTTTAGCCTGCCCCTGCATCCTATAATCTCTACTAATAATAAAGCTGAAAAGTGGATCTGTCTTTCGTTCCGTCCTTCTTTCCTTCTGTCTGTCACGCGCGTAGCGCCAAAACCGTTCGGTCGATTTTCATGAAATTTGGCACAAAATTAGCTTGTAGCGCGAGGTTATGCACTACGAAGCGATTTTTCGAAAATTCTATTTCATTCTTTTTCTAGTCTAATTCTTAACGAAAATTCGATAAAATAGGGAAGAAATATTTCATGCACATTTTCAAGTCTTATGTCATTCAAAACAGCTTAAAATTTTTTGCTAAAACTGATGTCAGTTTGAAGTTTCTACGAGCATTAGAAGAGCTGTAATAATTGTTCTTAGAATCCCGGAAATTCAAGGCTTACCTTCAGCAAAGCAAGCCAAAAGATTCTAAAATGGTTAAGCTCGAGAATAAAATTTGTTTGAAAAGAAAGATGAAATGAAATATTTTATCAACAGAAATCAACTTTTCATGTTGTTACCATGGTTACATTTTTATTTCGTTTATTTGTTTCGTTCGTTTTCCCTTAATAATTTTAAAAATGTATTTGTTTTTGTAGCAATCCAAACTCCAAGCCTTATTAAAGTTAGTCAAATGAAATATAGTAAAACCGTGAAAAGATGGCACCTGTCAATCAAATGAGAAAACGAGTCCTTTCCTTAAAATAGGTAGAGAAGGAAGAAAGTGACACGTACCATTTGTGTGAGTTTAGAGACATTTTGGAGATATGACAAGTTGTATAGAAGAGGGAATAATTCTTCAACCAAATGAGGTCAAAAAGGGACAACATGATAGTAAATTGATGCTTGTCTATGTTTATTGTTTTTATTATCATTGTGAGGAATAATGCACGAAATTTCTATGACTAATATTTAAAATTTTTAGGATCAGTTGAGTTTAAAAGAAAAAAGTGCTCCAACTATATTTTTGCAATGTGATTAATTATTGTTGGACTGTTATTTGCAGCAGTAATTGCATTTAATAATTAATAAAAGACAATAATAAAAATTAATTTTTTGGTGCCGTTTTAGTAATTTGGCATTCAATTCTATTTCAGTATATTTACTTGTATCGTATTGCGATATTGCAATGTTCATTCTAAAGTGTGTCAGAAAGGAAAAATTTTTTTTTGCTTTTTGAAGTTACTAAAGAAAACTTTCTTCTTCTTTTAAACTTTGGTAAGATTTCTGTTGGTTTCTGTGAGCAACAAAATTGTTCTTATTGTCTCTTTTTGGCTTATTTTTGTTCACCTCCCCTTGGGGTTGCATTCAAATGCCCCCAAGGGGGTGTTTTACCCCTTTTATGGGGTAAATCGGTGTTAATTTCAATGCAGACAAAAGTGATATGAATTTGCGCGACCACTTGGTGATTTTTCGCCAAGTGTTTAACGCCGAGTTGGCGACAGCTTTGGCGATTTTTTTTTCTTTTTATTTGGGTTCAATTTGGCGCTATTGGCGATATTTTGCGAAAAATCCACCGAATGATGTTAAAATTGGCGATATTTAGGAGATTAATCATTGTAAAACATTTTTTTTGCATTGTTTCGTGGCAAACTAGGAATGTAAATGTTTGAATTGTTATCTTTCTCACTCAAGCACTATTTTAGCACTTAAGGCATCTACTAAGAAATTTACATCGTAAAAGGAAGTAGTGTGTGGTCAATACCAAATTTTTATATCATACTTTGAAGGAATAATAGTTGAATTATAACTAAAGTAGAGTTTTTTCTGCTATATCAATTTTTTTACAAATGAATTTTTAATTTTATATCACGGGCAAAGCCGTGGGGGTACCGCTAGTTTATATTATAAATTTTTTGTTTCTCATAAACAGTGGAGTGGACATAATTTCTGAGCCTGTTTATAGTAACTATTAAAAATATTGACAGCTTGTCTTTTGATATTTCACTAATCAGAAAATCTTATTGAAAAGTGGTCATAATTGTCCTCTTGGAAACATGGTAACTATTGGAGAGTTTGAACCTTTGAAATAGCTAATTAGCATAAGCATTTCTCTTCTGCTAATTTGCCAACTGTTTTTCAGTGTATTAAAAGGATAACATTCAACTTCCTAGGAATTATAACATATTTGGTTTTAAAGAATTTTTCAGACAAATGTCATTTCCAGTTCCTATTTCTTAATAAACTTGAGTGATATTTTCCTTTCTTTCATTTTGTACTATTTTTCAGCTACGCCATTGCGGATACTGCTTTTCGATTAATGAAAGAAGAATGCAAAGATCAGTGTATTCTTATTTCTGGTGAAAGTGGAGCTGGAAAGACAGAGGCATCCAAATATTTACTTCAATATTTAGCTGCAGCAAGCCATCATACACCTTCTGTAGAGAATGTGAAAGATAGATTGCTGCTGTCAAACCCTATTCTTGAGGTATTATGTTATTTGTTTACTGAAAATTGATATTTTTTAGGGGAGGGGGGGGGGTAACTGTTGGAAGTAGCTGTGTTTTTATGATTTTTGATTGTTCTTAGTTTTTTGAAGCATGATTTTAGATTTTATTGAGGGCTTAATTTGCATGGAACATTTGCTTTTCAACTTAATGTATGATTAATGATGATTAATGATTAATAATGTAAAATTTTACAAACAATGATGTGAAATTTAACTGATGAAATTTAGACCATTTACATGAAAAATGTGTTCTAAAGTTTTGGATTCCGACCCTTTTTTGGTTAGAAAATAAGTCTTGATTTTAGGCTTTTAATTTCCCTTCATTTCACTTTTGTGTGTGTGTTTCCCTTTCCCCAAGAATGGAAGAATTTAAGAATATTATCTATTTAAATATAACTGAAAACAAAGCCTTTTTAAAAATGTTTTTGCAGATAAGTTTGATAAAACCTTTAATAGTTGTTTATACTGAGTACTAACGGTTTTGATAATTCTAAAGAAAAGTACTTTACCATTTTCGCTGAATTTCTTTAACATTTTAAATATGTCTGCTTATCTATTTAATAAAATATCATAAAAGGAAGCAAAATTCGTTCATATAATTTTCTGTATCAACCAGTCTCGTTTGAGTAGTATTTTCAGTAGTCTCAATTAAAAAAAATATTTGGTCTTAAAAATCTCTTACATTTATGTCAAAACCCTTTTAAACACTGCTGCAAATCAAGATGAACAATTAAGCTGACTATTAATACTAATATGATTATGCGTACTAAGATTTTCAACTTTAATTGTTCGGATGTATCAATGTGTGCATATCATTGTGCAGCACAAAACTTTCAGATGAATTTTTTGCCGAAAAACGCTAATAGTTGTAGTTTAGTTATTGCAGGTGTGAAGATGCGATGAAAGTGCAAGTTTTATTTTGCTCAGTTTAGAAGATGTAAAGTAGAGTTAAATACAGGGTGTCCGCGCATATGGAAAGTCATGGAAAGTCAGGGAAAGTCATGGATTTCAAGTATGATCGAAATTGGTCATGGAAAGTCATGGATTTCAGCGAAAAATGTCCAAAAGTCATGGAAACTGACTGTTTATCATGGATTTTAGCGCTCTGGACCAATTGAAATTTTTCCCGTGATCTCGGAAGAACGAAAACACTTCCGCCGTCATTCTACTTCGTTATTGGGTGCAATCTGATTTGTCAATTACAATTTCCAACAAGTTGCATTGTGTTGACCAATCAGATGAATTCTCAACGTTAAAACCGTGAGCGGCGAATTTTGTGTAACTGCGCAAGTGCGCGGACTCCGTCATCTGATAAAATATGACCTTGAACCACAAAAAGATAGACTCCATGGTTTTTTCCCCGGCATAGGCAGATTTGCCTTTTACATTTGGTCTCCCCCCCCCCTACCCGCTTCATTTGATTCCTTTTTCTTTTAAACCTTGTTTGAATCTTTTTTCTTTCGAGGAGTTTTATGCAAAAGAAAAACAAATTAAAAAACGATGTTGAATTTTAAAGAATCGTGTAGGTAGGGGGGGGGGGGCAGGAACTCAACAAGTTCAGTTTTGAAGTCAGATTTCGCCTCACTCATATCAGGATCTAAACTTTCAGTAAAATTTATGGACAGACAATTCATTGCTACGTTTGAGGACAAGCACGGTGGGGAGGAGGGTGTCAGTAGGAAAAGATCGTTTTTTGACCTCAAAAGCGAACGGACTTGTGTTACTGTGAAACGCAGTCGCCATGTTTGGTCATTTGCTTTGCAAGATAGAATATTAAGTGCATAGTTTTCCAAAAACAAAGCAGAGGGTTTTTTTTTTTTTTAGTCATGGAAAATAGTTCGCAAAAGTCATGGAAAGTCAGGGAAAGTCATGGAATTGAAAAGTCCAGGTTGAGCAGATACCCTGTAAATATAAAACATTCTTTTCAAAATTCCATTAGAAAATTATTTCTTGACAAAAATTATTTCTGAACGAATCTCAAGAATATTGTTTCATACATTGATTGTTCAATTTATAAATTATTGGGAGAAAATCTAAGAGTATTTGAATATTTATTCAGTAAAAAAATTCGATCAATTTTCTAATCAAATGCATTAATTCTCTTCCTTATTTATACATATTTTTTGATGCATCAAAACTATTAGCAACTGCAAAATAATAGTTCATTTTATTATTGAAAAATGTAGCATTTCAAAACAGTGATTTAGATTTGCTATTTTAAAACCTTGGATACATTTCTGATTTTGTTACAGTCTACTATTTTGTTCAAAATTCATTTAGTTATTCCGATTTTGTAACATGCCTTTAATTTAAATGAATGTTGTAAACATTCTTTCAGTTTATTCATCAATTTTTTGTGTACTACTACAATTTTTTTAACATTTTTAGGCATTTGGAAATGCAAAAACAAATCGAAATGACAATTCCAGTCGTTTTGGAAAATACATGGATGTAGAATTTGATTACTTGGTGAGATAATTCTGTCATATTTTAAAATTTGTTTTGCTGACTAAAATAATGTTGTTAAATTTTAGCATTTTGTATTTTTATAAAATTTTCTTTTTAGGGAGCTCCTCTTGGTGGTCACATCTTAAATTATCTGTTGGAAAAATCTAGAGTAGTCAATCAAAATCAGGGAGAGAGGAATTTTCATATTTTTTACCAACTGTTATCTGGTGCTGATGTGGAATTACTAGAACATTTAAAATTGCGCCGAGATACTGCGGCTTACTTTTATTTGAATCAGGTAAAAATTGTTTTTTAGAGTTCTTAAAAGTAACCATCAATATTTTATCTCTTCTTTTGTTCAGCAGAGGATGGTAAAACTGATTGCTTATAATTAATGGTAGAGGCAAATATATTAATTTCATTCTTGGGCATTTTGATATGAATTTAATCTTGTTTTGGTCATATAGTTTATATAATGATTGTAATAAATAAATTAAACTAAAATCGAAGAAAAGAGATTGTATTATTGTTATTTATGAAAAACCTTAATGCTTTTTATATTTATTTAATTTTGGGCAATTTTATAGTTCATAACGTGCCTTTTTTTTCAGGGTTTTAGCAATAAAATAAGAAATTTTGATGATGCGGATCAGTTTCAAGTTGTTCAAAAAGCAATGAATGTGACGGGGTTTTCTGAAGAGGAACAAAATGTAAGTTCAGTTTTTCTGTTTATTGTTGTATTTACAAGTAAAATAATTTTAACAGAGTCTTATAATTTTAGTTTCTATTTTCAGTCTGTGTTTTCAATTGTGGCTTCTGTATTGCACTTGGGTAATGTAGGGTTTTTAGAAGAGGAAGGTCGGGCAGTTTTAGCAAATGAAAAACCCATAAATACAATTTCAGAGGTATGTTACATTCTTATCTCAAAATATTTTTTAAAACTGCTTAAACAAAAAAAGTTACTCTTTACCAAGTGAAGTATAAATAATCAAGTATTTGACTTTAAGGGCATAAAATCGACTTGTCGCTGTAAATTTGTGTTAATAAAGTTAACAAACTTATCAATATTCCTCTCTCAAAATAAATTTACACTTGAGTAGTTATCAACAAATTTAAATTGAGTGAGGTTTCATTTATCAGAAGTTCAGATAATTGTGCAGTTAAAAAGTAAATAGTGCATGGAGTAATTTAATTCAATAAGGTTTGAAATCAGGGACGTCATTTTAAGTTTTTCCAGGGGTAGGCAAAGGGGCCAAACACAATGCAGTTTCATCGGAAAACATTAAAAACCACACCCACTTATATGTAAATGCATTGATTTTTCAAAGCCGGGGGGGGGGGGGCAATTGACCCCCCTGCCTCCCTAAATGACGGGCCTGTTTGGAATAATAAATCAAAAATAGCGTTTTAAAGTCTTATCTGACATAAAAAGTTGCAAAACAAGGGGTACGAAATGAGGCTTACATGGCATTTTAACAATATTTCAGTTTTATCGCACATTTACATTCCCAGGACGATGAGGGTGCCACCGCTTGCTCCTTCAGAACAGTTCATTACCACTTACAGCTGTAGACGCCTTGGATTCAGATTCAAATCTGGTCCAGTGGCGCCCATAGCCCGCTTAATTTAACGCTCCAAGAGCTGCTGACCAGATTCAAAGTTGGCTAAACAGCCACATGGGTTAGGAGGTGGGGATTTAGCATTACCCAGGTAGGCCCCCTCCATTTTGTCCTTGCAAAAACTAGGGTGTCTATTCCTCTCATGAGCTATGACTTGAGGGGTCAAGCACTATGGAGCACCTCACAAGAACAAGTCCTACAAAAAAGGAAAGAAAAAAATTCCTTAAAGCACTCTTGCCTAAAAATTTTTATGCTTCAGTTTTCTTGTGACTTTAGAAGAAGTACAGTAACGCCATGTCTTACGGACCAACGCAGCTCGAGAGTTAAGGGATTTTCAAATGTCCTCGATTCCTCTTTGCTAAAATGGCTTCAGGACAAAACTGTCTTTTTTCTTCATTGCTGAAACTCTGATGGAATCGTTGTCAGAGCTCGAGAAAATTGGAAATGTGATTGAATAAGTTGTCGTTCTTTCCAGGCAAATATATGTAGAAGTTGATAATGATAACAATTAAAAACTTGTTTAGTTCTCACAATCAGGAGCAGACTGTTTTGATGAGCTCTTAGAAATGTATGAGGAAGAGCAAGACATTGAGGAGCTTGTGTCTTTTAACCCAGTTCAATCGATGGATCAAACTACCGTCAGGAATTTGATAGAAACATTGTTATAAATAAGAATTTCAAGTTAGGTGTCATATTGACTCCTAGAATAAGTTTATAGTCATTAAAACGAACAGTCTAGGTACCATTTTCAAATGTATACATGTCAAAATATAAAACTTTATTACATAGTTACTAGTAAAGTACACCAACCAATAGCAAAATATAAAAAATCTATAAAACATACAAAGAAAGATATTTTTATATATAAAATTCTTTGTAATTTAATATTACTTTTTCAAATTTATTCTTCACATCAATTGCAGGCCTTGATCATGATGAGTCGGGAAAGAAACAGTTTGATCTAATCCAAAACTTTGGGCATCTATTTGGCACCTAGCATTTTTAAATCTAGGCCCAAAATCAAAATTTTTGGTTTGAAAATGCGACCAACTATCCCTTGTTTCTCACACTGGACAGAATGTCTCACATTTATTGAATAGAGGTTGCAAGTTTTAGAGTATACAATTCAAGGAAAAGCCTATTTTTTTAACAAATAAATGATTAAAGAAATCGGCATGCTTCAAGGGAATTTTAAAGTAGGAGAGAAATCTCTAAAGCGGTTGAATAGTTAAGATTTTATGAAACCATCTACGTCAAAATAACTTTGATTTGCGATTTTGTATTTCTGTTGTTCAAAATTTTATTCTATAATTTTTATTTAAAATTACTATTTTCTTTTGTCTCTAATCCCAATTACTTGTCTGTGTTTATATACAAAATTATACCACGACTTACAAAAAAAATCATGTCTGGCGGTTTTTGATATGCCCCATCTATCATGTAAGTTTGGGATATTACTGTATTGAAAACTAAAGTATTGCCTAATATTGTTTTAAGATCAGAGTATTATTTACCTTATTCAATATTTTTGTTTGTTTGGAATTTTTTTAAAATTTGTTAATAGAGATTATTGATTGAAATCAGGGCCGTATTTAAGGAGTGGGTTTTTAGCGTTCAAACCCCCTCCGAAAATTTTCAAAACTATTCCAAAAAATGCTTTTTAATGCTCTTTTTTGCTAAAAAATAATAGTATTACTATTTTATTTTTAGTTTTCTTATTTACTTTCTGAAATTATCATTATTGAATGATGGTACAAATTAATTGATTTATCTGCAATATTTATCTTTATTGTAGTTTTTGCAAACATAATTTCATACAGAATGTACTTTTTTAACTGAGGTGAAGATGCTTTATACACATCAGAATTTTTTACTTCAGTAGAAAGATATGTTATTACAGTGAAGCACCGTTTATACGTTTCTCTTTTATACGTTTTTATCATTTATACGTTTTTACTCTCGGTCCCGGCAGAGTCCAATACATATTAATGTTAAAAAATTTCTTTTATACGCTTTTCTAAAATCGCAGTTTCATTTATACGTTTTTTAAAATCTTGAGTCAAAAAGAGCGAGAATGCACATTTCAACCCCAGATTCTAAGCTGCTGCTGATTGCCCAGTTCCTAGAAATCGCATCTGACCTTGGCCTACACGTGTTTAGTTGAACAAAAGACGAGTCGAAGGTAACCCCCCTTTCCCCTCATACCGCAGCAATTTCATATTCCCTTAACAGATAAGGTTGTTAACGTGCACTATCCGGTTTGTAGGAGGGCAAACCCCTTTTCTTTCTGGATTTTGTGGTCATTCACTCGCAGTCACCGATGGCTTCTCGTTGCAGAAAATCTCTGTCGTTAAAAGACAAAATGCGCATTTTGAAGGAAGTGGATGAAAATCCACTTGTAAAAAGAGTGGATCTTGCTAAAAAATTTAGGCTTGCCTGTGTCAACTCTAAACACGCTAATTTACAAGCGCAAAATCATAGAGGAAAGTCACCATCAAAGTGGAGCGAATGCTTCGAAAAAACTAGAGTCCAAAGTGGAAAATTCCCTGATGTAGAGAGAGTGCTTCTACAGTGGTTCAACCAGTGTTGCAGTGCAAAAATTCCCATCAGTGGTCCTTTGCTTATGGAGAAGGCAAAAGAAATTTAAAAAAAGCTAAATGTGGAATACGATGCATCTTTTTCTTCGGGATGGTTGCACAAATTTAAATTAAGACACGGCATTACAGGTAAAACTGTTAGTGGAGATAACATTATCGGAAACTTCTAGTTCAAACTGCCATCGCCAGTTTAGACCAAGGAAATTTCGAAAAAATGAACATTAGCGTCTTGCAAGCCATGAATTTCATAATGCTGGCGTGGGCAGATGTTTTACCGAAAACGATAAAAAACTGCTTCACCATTGGTGGATTTTTGTCTTCAGTGGATGGCCCTATTGAAATCACCGAAGTTACTGATTTTGCTCCCCCTGAAAACTGGTCAAATGTAAATGAAGTTTCTTCATTTCATGACTTTGTTCACTGCGATTCAGAACTTGCGACATGTTCACTTTTAACAACCGATAATGAAGAATCCAGCAGCGAAGAAGAGGATAATTGTTCGGAAAAGCCACTGCCAAGTTTTCAGCAAGCTTTAGAGGGTTTTAACACCATGCAAGACTATCTCATTTAGTGAGTTAAATGATAATGTTAAAATGGCACTTTTAGCTATAAACAAAGAACTTTTTTCTGTGCATTCCAAAAGAGCCCTACAACCTAAAATAACGAAATACTTTGAACGTCAGTCTGAATGATAGTAGATGTAACTTAATTCTGGAATTAAAAGGTTAGTATTACATGCTTCATTTCATTGCATTTTATTATTTTATTTTTCTCATAACCCTTAAGTTACTTTCAACCACAAATATTCGTTTTTTCTTATTTTTTTGTAATTTTCATTTATACGTTTTTTCCTCACGGTCCCTTGAAAAACGTATAAACGGTGCTTCACTGTATTTTATTTTTCCATTTTAATGCCCCTTAATTATCTACAATAACAAAAAGCAATAGAATACAGAACATGAAATCAAATTTTATTTATCATATAGATTTTATGAAAAATGAGTTCGTAAAACCCTCCCCGAAATAATGGTCTGGTTACGGCCCTGATTGAAATCATTTTATAGTGAAGTAATATTTGCATTTCAATATTGAAAATCTTATCTTATCCAGGGCATAAAGTATATTAAAGAAAAAATTTAATAATTGTAATTATTATTATTTTTTTTTGTTTTGTAAGTTTTTTGAGTCTTTAGTCTTCTTCTTTTCGTCTTTAGTCAAGTTCTTTGAGTCTCGAAAGGTGTAAAACCTTTGTAGCTCAAAATGTTTTTCTTCACATTGAATTTAGTGTTACAATTCCATTCTTCTGAAATTAGCAAAATGTAATAAAAATTTATATTTTTCTTTGAGTAAAAGCATTGCAGTAACCACTGTTTTTTTATTCTAGCTATTAGGTTGTTGTTCAGTTTCACTGATGGATGCTGTTGTTAACAGAACTATAGAAGCCAAAGGTGAATTGGTAAGAATAAAGTATCATTTACACAGTTTTATACTTATTTTACATGCTAGCTATGTAACAACAATTTTCATCAGGAACAAGTAAAATTTTTCTTGTGTAGTATTTTCACATCTCCATAAAACTTTTGATAGGCTTTAATTTTCCCATTCTTTTTATTAGCTTAAGACACCTTTAAATAGAGACCAAGCAATCTATGCAAGGGATGCTCTTGCAAAAGCCCTGTATGAGCGACTCTTTACTTGGTTAGTAGCAAAATTGAACTCATCTTTGAAATCATCTGTAAGTGATTTTCATTCATTTACTTTATTCAAAATAGTGTCCTATACACATTGTAATCTGTGGCTGAAACAATTCCAATTTTACATTTAATAGAGAATTTTGTAAAACTAAATCTTTATTTGCAGTAATTTTTTTATAATGCAGATCATAAATGTAGATATGAAATCCAGGCCCTTCATTACGGGTATGGGGCATCAGGAAACTAATGTATTTGCATAGTAGCCGTGTTTTTTTTTTTTTTTTTTCTTTTTTTTTAATACTCCACTGGAAGTCCCTGTACCCCCCTTTCAAAATCTTCCTCCCCTGAAAAAATTTCGAAATGATGGGCCTGGATAAATCACTAAAAGTGAAGAACCATGTCAAAGAATGAAAATGTCAAAGAATGTGAAAAATGTCAAAGAATGTAGCAAAGTTTCCTCTATGGTTGCATTTTTCACAAAATGCGAAAGTGTTGGCATAAGCCTTTATTTTTAGATTGGTCTTGAAGCAATTCCATATAAAAATAATAATAAATTAAAATTAAGAACTTACCATTTGTATATTTAAACTTTCAAAAAGTATTTCCCAAAAAGTCTAACCAGCAGACGAACTCCCATATGTATATAGTGTGTAAAAACCCAACTGAATCACATGTGTTTACCCCGCAGGTGATGTGACGCAATCGGCAAGTATGTTGAGTAGTTTTTTGGCTAGATGCATTGCGTAAATAGATTTTAAAAGGTTTAAGAAGTTTAACAGTTAAGGAGAGAACTGAGTTGAGTTGTCTGTGTTAAACATTGCATGCAAATTTTGATGCGTATCACGTCAGCGGTCGGTTAGCGGTGACTGTATTAATACCATGCAAATCAATCAATCCTTCTCTTATGATTTGATTCCGTAGCTGCAGCGAAACGGTGGATTGTTTTGGTGCTGAAAGTGCGCCATGTGGGCTACGAGCCCTTAATTGATTTGGCCACGCAGAGGACGTGGTTTTTCTAAAAGTAAAATGTGATAGATTAGATTCGACTGCCTTGCTAAAAGAGCGGGTAGGTTTTTAAAACTTCAATATTGGAAGATGAAGGTATTTTTAAATAATAAGGAAGTGTAGGTTGTGTTGTTTTGGAGATTGGGTGAACAGGACCGGGACTTCAACATATTATGAGGTGTTCTCTACAGTTGCCCGGTTACTGTTGGTTTTAAGTAGTCATCTTCTGCCTGCTGTCCGGAACAAGGAACGAGTGGGATTTCAACCCTTCCGAACCTGCTGTCAGCCAAAGTGCGAGCAGGTGTGTTAAGTCGGTAGCCTTCAAGTCTGTGCCTGTGTTTTTCTGATGGACTGTATCCTGGTATGATGAACTTTTAAATAATTTTTTTTGGGAACTTTCTGCAGTGTGGCACCTTTTTTAAATGAGGACTTTTATTTAAAGTCGTGAAGTTGTGAACATTTTAAGGAAGAAAATGTGAATCAAATCTAACTGTTTTTGAATATGTGTTGGGGAATTTTTACTGAATAATGTGTTGGGGTGAATCGAGTTTATATTTTAAATGTTAAAATGATTTTTCCTATTTACACTTATACTTAAGTTGAATAAATTGTTATTTAATATTCAAATATGAATTTTGTATTCTTTTCTCCTGAGCAGAACCATTCTACATTTCTGTTGGTTGGAGGTGGCCCGGTCTTGGTTTTTACCGATTACGGGTTATCGCGGCTATCCGGCCACAGAAAGTACTATTTGAATTGCGAAAATGGAGTGAGGCTTTATTGCTCTTTTGCTAAAATATAATAAGGAACCAAAAAAAAAAAAAAAAAAAGCGTATGATCCAAGAGAGAAAGCAATCATGGCAATATTTAACATAATAATCTTATTAGAAATCTCAGCTAACATCTATCAACTGTTATTCAGATCAACAAGATATTGTCTTAATAAGCATTTTGTCTCCTTATTAAATGTATTATTGGGGTTCTAAAAACCTTTGTGTTCTCTTAATACTAAGTAAAATTCTGAATTGTTCGTTACAAATTTAAAAATGACAATTACCTAATGTGTATTTATTTCTTTAAATATGTCATGGCTGAATTTTGAATTTAATTTTCAGCAGGAGATGAAGCATAGGGAAGTAGTTGGAAAGATATTTTAACTTATTTATTAACCTTCGACATTTTTGCATTTTGCTAAAGCCTTTTCTCAAATTTTAGCATTTTTGCAAAATAACTTTTATATTTAGCTTAAACGAATGTAGTAATTTATTGTTATCATATTCCAACTCTTTTCTTAGGCATTCTTGTCCATTATACCATTTGAAATGTTTTTCTGTCTTTACTGATTTGTAAAACCTATTTACTTCTACAACCTACAATGTAAAATGTAGAGAGTATGAAAATTCACCACTTGTCATGCTCTGCACCCCAACTTGTTTTCTATTGCTTTAGTTTCTATGGCAATGGTAGTCTATTTTGAAATATTCTATCATTTCTAAAGGTACTTCCATTAGTTAAAATTTTCGCTAGTGTGGAACATACACGCGCACATATGTATGCATATGTATGCTGCGAAAAATTCTAGGATGTCAACATTTGCCAGTGATTCACCGGAAATTTTCAGTCTTTCACCACTGTCTTTGCTATTTTATGTTGACATTTGCCAGGTTTCCATCTTTTAGCTATACAGTAGACTCTCGATAACTCGAAACTGAAGGGAAGGCGTAATAAATTCGAGATATCGAAAATTCGAGTTATCGAAAATCTAAAAAAAAAAATTCATTTGATATAGGTACATATATATTATTAAAGAAAAACCGAACACAAAGTAAGAACTTACCATAATTTATTTAAAATAGCTGTCAAGAAGAGTTTGACGGATACTCTTCTTTCTTTCGGCGTCAATTACATCTTCCAAATGAGAAACAGCATTAAATGTTTTTGTGTCCATATCAGGTCTTTGTTCAATAAATGCTCTCATCACAAGCATGGCACTTTCTGCTTCTTTGAATGTTATCTTTTTTGGAGAGGTAAGTTCTTCAATGTCATCGTCTTCTTCTTCTGAGAGTGGTCTACACTCATTAACGATGTCTTTATCTGTCAAACTTCCGCACACTTCAACATCATTATCTATGTCGACGAAGTCTCTAAAGGTTGTTACATGATCCAGTTGCAAAGCTTTCGAAACTAAACTCCATTCTTCACAGACTGAATCATCAATCGTTTCGTCTCTTTCTTCCTCTATGTGGTTATTCTCGTCAGATTCTTTGACGAAGCCTGCCTTTCTAAAGCAATTTGCTATTGTTTGTTGAGAAACACAATTCCAGGCTTTGTCTACCATGCTCATGGCCTGCAACACATTTACGGAGGGGGTACATCCTTCGTCAATATCAGCAACACAATTTTTGACTACCTGATGACGATATTTCACTTTGAAATTTTGGATGATTCCTTGATCTAATGGCTGCAACTTTGAAGTTGTGTTGGGCGGCAGGAACTCCAGTTTGATACAGTTCAGCTTTGACATTACTGACTTCGGATGGGCTTTACAGTTGTCAATAAATAGAACAATCTTACGCTTTTGACGAGACATTTTACGGTCTAAATTTTTTAGCCATTTTTCAAATAATTCTCCAGTCATCCACGATTTTTGGTTAGCCTCATAATCCACAGGTAATGATTTAATTCCAGCGAAACATCTTGGTTTTTTTGATTTGCCTATTACCACGGGCTTTATTTTTTCCGTGCCATCCATATTGGCGCACAATAGTACAGTGACTCTTTCTTTGCTTCTCTTTCCACCTTGGCAAGTTTCTTCTTTTATGGCCATTGTTCTGTCCGGAAGACATTTAAAAAAAAGGCCTGCTTCATCAGCGTTAAAGATATCCTTGGCTTCATATTCTTCCAAAATTGGTGGCAATTTAAGCTTCCATTCGTTGCAAACTTCTTCACTGACACTGCCACTTTCTCCACAAATTTTGTAAAACGATATGCCGTTCCTTTTTTTGAAATTTTCAAACCAGCCACTGCTGGCTTTGAAATCTTTGAATCCTAGTTGCTTTCCGAAATCCTCCGCCTTTTCTCTCAATATCATTCCACCAAGCGGAATGTTCTGGGTCCGACACTGTGTTATCCATTTCATCAAACATTTCTCCACTTCCGGATATTCACCTGCCTTCATCTTTTTACGATCCCCTTGATTATCATCAAAGTTTTTCAGAATTGTCCCTTTGTTTTTTAGAATCGTTGACAATGTGCTATTCGGAATACCAAACTCTTTGGCAATTTCACTTTTTTTCTTTCCTCCTTTTTCTACTGCATCAATCACTCTTTTCTTCTCTGCAATAGAAAGTGTAGAGCATTTTCGTTTTTCAGCCATTCTGCAATATGGAAAAGAAGTTTTTTCACAGCACTAAGTAAAGTAGGAAGACGAAGACTAGAATGAGCACTAATCTGAGAACTGGTAAGTCAAGTTGTGAAGCTGTAATCTTTTTTCCTGGAAGTTTGACCAATAATGTCCACAGCAAGCAACAGCTGGACGTGTCTCCACCCACATGTCTGAAGACCACTTGTGTTCCACAAGAGATTTTTTCCTGGAAGCAGGTTGGCCATTGTCCACGACTGACCGCAAGCAGCAGCTTCAACGTGTCTCCTCACCCACATGTCTGCGGGTAAGACAACTGTGAAAATTGCAAACAAAAGAAACAGGACACGTTCCTCTGCTCAAGAGCGCGTAAGTAAAGGAGATACAAAACACCCCAACGGAAAAAGGCACAGTCGTTTGATAATCCGGGTTTGGGAGACTGAAAATTATTTGAGAGAATGAGAAAAAAAATTCGAGTTATCGAGAAAAAGGAAAAAATACTTCGAGTTAAAGAGAAAAAATTTCATTAAAACATCACTGAAGGTGCAGGGAAAACATTTTTTTTCGAGTTATCGAAGTTCGAGTTATCGCGAGTTGACTGTATATGCTCAAACTACACATATGTAGTTTGTGTGAATAAAGTTATTGCATAAGTATTTTTTATTCATTTCATATTGCAAGTATTGGAGGATTTTTGCCTTTCTTTCTAATTTGATTTTAATAATATTACAAATTTTTATTTCTTACAAAAGCTTTTCAAAATGCTTGCTGATTTGAAGTTTAATGATTAATGCAGTATTTATGTGTGATTTCATACATCGCCTTCAATTTGAAAATGTGTTTTTAACTAGTTATTAATTTCTTTCGCTTATTACTGTGATTAAATAAACATACGTTCTTTTTTCCAGAAAAAAACAAGAAAGTCTTTGATGGGATTGTTAGATATATATGGTTTCGAAATATTCGAAAAAAACAGGTATTAAAATTTTTGTAGGATCTGGAAATATGCATTCTGTTTCAATATAATCTTAATCAAATGTAATAATTTTCAGCTTTGAGCAATTCTGTATCAACTACTGTAATGAAAAGTTGCAACAACTGTTTATTGAACTTACATTGAAATCTGAACAAGAAGAATACCAAAAAGAAGGAATTGAAGTATGTTAAAATTTATGTGATAATTTCAGCTTGTAAGAAATGAACTAAAATCTTTAAATTATCTTGAAATATTCTTTTACAAACTAATAACTGTTAATTTATTATTAATCAACAAGTTCATGTTCTCTCATATCAAGACATTTTGCTTACCATTTAAAATGTATTTGTAAAATACTGAACAGGAAAAATATGAAAATATTGTATGCAGTATTTTTAAGTGTAGAATATTTTCAAATTTGATTACACTTCATTATATTGCGATGCAATTCGTGGTTTATGTTTTTTTTTTTTATTTTAGTGGGAACCTGTGGAATATTTCAATAACAAAATAATTTGTGACCTTGTTGAGGAACGGCACAAGGGAATCATAGCAATTTTGGTAGGTTTGAGCCATATTAAAACTAGGTTTGGTTTCATTGTTCTTTTTTAAAAATGGATTGGCAAGTTTAGCAATGGCAGAATTGATATTTTTATTTCCTATGGTTTTTTATAGGATGAAGAGTGTTTGAGGCCTGGTGATGCTAATGATTCAACTTTCCTGCGGAAACTGGAGTGTGGAGTTGGAAAGCATCCACATTTCTTATCACACAACACTACTAATGGCAAATTGAGAAAAAGTTTGAGTCGAGATGTATGTACTGCAACTTTTTTTTTCCTTTAATCATTCATTGCAATCACTAATATATGTATGTCTGTAGATGTAAGCTTTCCCACTAAGAGGCGAAAAAAATATCATTTGTATGGCACTTCATTTTATTGCAGTTGATGCTTGAAGTAAAAACTAATAAACTTGATTTGTTTAAAAACCCTTTCTTAAAGCTATGTTATATTTAAAACCTTTAAGTACCTTGTAATTTAAGAGTCTTTCTGTTTAAAAAAAATGTTCAAATTTTTGTTTATTTGGATTGTTATTTAAAACAAATTTAAAATACTGGATTTTTTTGATTTATTAAATTTTTGAATATTTTTGTTTGCTGAGTATATTTTTGTGCTTAAAGTTGTATCTGCAAGATCAAATGAATTCTCACAAGTAAAATTGTTTAAGAAAAATGTGTTGTATGAAAAATAAATAGAAGAAAAAATGCATAAAATAATGGACCTTTTATTCTAATGTTTAATTTAACTCTTATAAACAGTGATAGCTATGTGCAGTCATTAAATTAATTACAGGGGTGATTGTGTTCCGGTATTTTACTGGATTTCCGGTATTTTCATGATCGATTCTGGCATTTTCATGTTCGAAAATACCGAAAATAAAATATCTTTAATCATGCTTCTATCTTCAAACCTCCGGATTTTTTTTTCTTTTCGAATTTTCGATGATTATACTGATAATTATTAATAATATTCGTTGAATGAAAATGTTAAGATGCCATTATAATTGTTTTTTTTTTACTTTAATAAATTATTTTACTTACATCTTTTTTGATTTTGATGCCTTCATTTAAAAAAATGCAATTGATTTGCATCGGATATGAAAATCGAATTTTTCTCATTTTTGACGCTTCTTACATTACATTAATTATTATATGTGTATAATTATAAAATTAGGTGTGCTTAAGTAATAGGGACTTTAGTTTAAAAAAACACCCCTCTCCCCCCACACACATTTTCTCTTTAAAACTTTCAGGTATTTTTTTACAAACTCAAAATCACCCCTGTAATTATAAATAATAAATTTCAAAAAATCTTATAATTACTAAAAATAAACTTTTCTGAAATTTGGTGTGGCAATTTGTTTTAGGATTTCCGCTTAGTTCATTACGCTGGAGAAGTTACATACAATGTAAATGGTAAGAAATTACTTTTTATATTTGTAAGTTAGGAATAATTTAAAAAAATATAATATAAATATTTAACAAGAATTTGACTTAAGAATAATACATGGGTACTATTTTCAGCAACAAGCATAAAAATTTTCGATTTGGATTGAGAAAATAAATCCTCTCAGTAAGGCACATAAGGGGACCTAAATTTTTGTCCCTTGTTCAGAGGCTTATGAAATGATGCATGCCATGTACTTCACTCAGTATAATCTACACTAATAATATAAAGCTGTAGAGTTTGTTTGTTTGCTTGAACACGCTAATTTCAGGAACTACTGGTTCGATTTGAAAAAATATTTTTGTGTTGAATAGTCCATTTACCCAGGAAGGCTTTAGGGGGCCGTGGTGGCCCGATTGGTAAGGCATCGGACTCGTGTCCGGAAGGACCCGGGTTCGATCCCCGCCGATCAAAGATCCACCGCCTTGATTAATGGTGGCTGGGAGGCGTTAAAAATGTCGTGGTCACAAAGTCCTCCAAGTGAAACGATACCTCTGGGGGTGCTGGGCCTAGGGTTTGCTCGACCCTAGGTTCTGGTTCAAAATTAAGAACAGAGCGCCCTTCAGGGCATATCCCGGTTAAACCACAAAGCTGTGGTAGGTACGGGGGACTCTGGAGGAGTGAAATGAAATGAAAGGAAGGCTTTAGGCTATAGGAGTTATTGTTATAACAAAAAATAATGTAAAAAATAATAAACTCTACGAAAAGAATTAGTTTCCTCTCTTCTCGAGCGATGGCGCTCATAAAGAGTAATGCTAAGCTTTTGCAACTGTGGAGGCACCCTCTATATTCAATGGTTGACAATCAAGCAGTTGCTCAAACGGGGAGCTTATAGTTTGCACTCCCATGATTTGCCTTTTAATGTGGATTAGTTTCCACTCTTTTTGAGAGACATCGTTCGTTAAAATTATTTTAGAGCGCTGGTTGACAATTGCTCTAGCCTCAAGAGTCTTGCCGCTTGCCACATGGCTGAGATCACGAAATGGTTTTCGTGTTTTTCTTTTATATTCAGGTATATAATTTGTTTTGTAGGATTTTTCTATTAACTTTTGTCTTCCTTATTTCTGCATTGTTGGTATTTGTCCTTCATTTGTGGTTGTTCTTTGTAACTTTATTATTATAGTGTACTTCAGGTACTTAACTAAGCACATAATTTAAAACCATAGTATATTTATATAAGGTATTGTTTTCTTATTATTTTGACTTTTTTTTTCTTATGTAATAGGTAGGTAAGTAGGTTTCAAATGAGTTAAACCTTCTTTTTCTTTTCTTTTTTTTACGATTTAAGATAGTTACTAATCTAAGTAAATAATATGATTCGTCATATTTTTGTAACCTTTTTACCATTTTGTATCATTGGTACTAAACACGTAATTTAATTGCATAATATTTTTATATTAGGTAGTGTTTAATTATTCTTTTAACGTTTTTTCCTTATGTAGCACATATATACGTTGGCTTCAAATGACTCAAACTTTATTTTTAATTGTTGCATATAGTTACTAATCTAAATAAATAATTTGATTTGTCATGGTTTAGTACAACATGGGTACTTATCTAAACACATAATAAAAGTGCTTGGTATTTTTATATTGGGTATTGTGTTGAATAGTACATTTATACAGAGGTAGCCCGTGCAACGCCGGACCACGCAGCTAGTATCTTAATAAATGTAAATAATTAACATTTAAGATTAAATATTGAAACATATATACTAAATGAACTTCTATCATTATTCAAATTGTTGTAGAAAATGAAAGAAATGTTGTTGGAAAATTTAGTTGAATCAAAGTTTTGTAATTTGAAAGCTATTAAGTAATTTGTAACATAGATTTCTTCACACCATATGATTCACAATGCATCGCAATGGAACAAGCAGTGGCATTGCATTTCCAATTTTCTATAAAAAGTTTGTATTTGTTGTTTTTGAATGTTAAAATTAAAACAAATTTTAGTTCATTAAAAAAAAAAGCTTTGAATTTCAGCAAATTCAATATTTCTGATGTATTGTACGTTAAATTTTCTCTGGCCGTCCCTTAAAGGAGGTACTAAATTTGATTAATTATATTGATATTTTAAAATTCATGTGAGTCTAAATTTCCTTCAACAGCATATTTGATTTATAAAGTGTAGAATAATTTTTCTATAAGCAAAGGTTATCCAGAAACATTCATTTGATTTAGCTACTTTATCTTACTTTGAGATTGCAAAATGAATAAGACCTGTCAAGCAATAAAAATGTACAAAATATTTTGTATTTTTTGCCAACTGATAAAGATTTTCTTTGTATACCTTCGAATACCAAATTTCTTTTAAATTGAAACAATAGTACTATGTTAGTTTTTCAAAAAGTGTTTCACTGTATGAAGTGTTTTTTTTTTTTTTTTTTTCAATTTATTGAAATATATTTTTAATCTTTTGTATGTTCTTTGCTTTAGGTTTTATGGATAAAAACAATGATTCCCTCTACAGAGATTTGAAAAAGGTAATTTCTAAAAGTTTCTAGTACAAATCAGGGATAGCAATGATTCAGAAGACATGTATAATGTAGTTGGGCATATAAGGAATGAGTATATGAAATAGAGGTCTATGTTGCAGAATAATGCAGTGGCAGTCTAGGATGCTTTCAAATGCTAGAAACAGTTAAGTACTGGAAGATTTCAAGCTGCATATATTGCCAGCTCCTTAGACTTCTGGGAAACTCCTTAAAATTTTCTTGAATCAAAGTTCTCAAAGACAAAGAATAATAAGTTAATTAAACTTGTTTAATTTGGCATTGTAATTCACATTTTTAAAAATTAAGCAGAAGTAGTGGTATTTTTTGCAGTTAAATACTGCACACTCAATGTAATTTTATGAAATGCATTAAGGAAAGTGCAAGTAGAATTGCAACCTAATAATTTATCTTTCGTTCTTTGAAGATTCATATATGATCTCAAATTGCAGCTGCATCCTGTTAAAATGAACTTCAAGAGACCTTCAATATCAAATCATCTTAACTGTAATTTGTCTTATCAAAACAACAATAAACAACAAAAAGTTGGACTTGAACTGGAAATGCAGTTAGTCTTAAGCGTCTTCGTGCTAGTGAGGTTAGACTGTAGTATTAATTAGGTTTTTTTAGCATTACATTTCTGAAGGAACTATTTTATTTTTTCATAACTCAAAATATATAAAATGAACGCTTTAACCAGTATCTTTTTACATTGCTTGTTTATATTGTAAGATGCATTGAATGTGAACTGTAAAATATTATTTACAGGTCATGACAGAATCTAAGAATGAAATTGTAATGAGGACATTTAGAACTGAAGAAATCTCCGATAAAAGAAGACCTGTTACTGTAAGTGTACCTGAATTTTAAAATTATTTTGTTTAATTTTTATGTGTAGCTTTCAAACTTTTGCTTTAATGAGCTTAATGCATGAAGACTAAAAGTTTATGTATTTTTTTTAGGCTGCCACACAATTTAAAACAAGTTTGTCACAATTAATGAATATTTTAATGTCTAAAGAGCCTTGGTACATTCGGTGCATTAAGCCAAATGATCAGAAGCGTTCAGGTAAAAAGAAAGTTTTTCTTTTTTTTTAAAATGCATTTTAAAAATTAGTTTGTTTTAAATATAATTTTAAGTATAATAGGATTTTGAGAACAATTTGTCTATTTTTTATGTTAATATTAAAAATATAAGAAGTCGAAAATAATACTTTTTTTTTTACATATTTATGAGAAAGATAATTCTTTTCAATTTCCAGTGAGAAAGTGCAGAATTAATGCTTTTACCGAAATATTATTAGTTTTGAAAAATGTGATGTGTGAAATGAATTGGCAATGGAATATGAAATCACATGTTGCATTAATTGTTTTTTGCATTAGAGAACTGAGCTATAATAATAGCTTAAATTATTGAAATTATGCTTTGATTTGAATTTTCTGAAACATATGCCCATATGTTTACGATTTTGATCTCAGTCATTGTAAGATTGTTAAGATTTTAATCTCACAAAGCATTAATTTTGACATTTCTTGGGATTTTTTTTTTTTTTTTGAAAACATTGGCTCTTGTGAGTTATATAAAGTTACCAATAGAAGTCATGGATTTAAAAACTTTAAATGTTGCAGTTACCTTATAAATAAAATGTGATGCACAAAATCCTCCCCTCTCCCTAAAGGAACAGCATTAGGACTACAATTTAGAGCTGTTGTTACTTTATTCTTGGACCCACATTAAATGGCTTAGTATATGTAGGAGCTAAAATAAGAAAGTGTAGATGTGTATTTGAATTCAATTTTCATTATTTTTGTTTTACTCTTTATTGTCTCTGCAGGGTTCTTTGACAAGAATATTGTATCTCACCAAGTGAAGTACTTGGGCCTGATGGAAAATCTGAGAGTCAGAAGAGCAGGCTTTGCATACAAGAAGAAATATGAAGAATTTCTGAAGAGATACAAATGTCTTTGTCCAGATACGTGGCCTGTTTATCATGGTAATGCCAGGGAAGGAGTGCAGTTACTCATAAAACATTTGAAGTACAAAGCAGATGACTATGCTTTTGGAGAGTGAGTTTTCTTTTCTCTTTTTGTTGTTAGATTTTGGGATAAATTTTCAAACTTTCTATTTCAATAAATCAGCATTAAATGCAATGTGGTGTCCATGGTGTCCTAGAATGTCTTTTACACACTTAAATGGGCGGTAATAGGAACATTATTTAGATAGGAAAGCATAGGCAGAGACGTCATCCTCATGTGATAATACAAGGCATAAGAAAATTGCAACACAGAAGGTAGTAAAAAGGCTTTATTAGTATACAGCAAAAGGCACATTGTGTGACTAATTAGTGTTAAAAGTAGAGCCATGCACCAAAATTTTGGGTCCCGCAGCTTTTTTCATGTTCTTCATATATATATATATTTTTTCATATATTTCAACCCCCATTCAATTAGTATTTGGTTCACGCTTCATTCTCAAAGGATTCATTAAGTCATTAAATGCAATATAATTACATTATTTTTAGAAATACATATTGAAATAGAAGTATTTAGGATATGCAACTAAGGTATATAGTATTTCACTTTTCTAATTATTTTGTTTTAAAAACAATAATTGTTTTTAGTACAGAACTATTTCGGAATAATGTTTGCTAGTTACATGAACTTTATATGAACCTTAAATCTGTTGTATATAAATAAAATTGCAATATTGAGGTTAAATGTGTAAAATTAAAAGTGACATTTCAAATATACATTGTTTTCATTTGTACGATATAACACTGAAGTCCCTTGAATGATGTATAAACCATGTCTTATTGTATATGGCAATCTTTATTCCAACTACATATAAGTTGAAAATAAAGGTAAATAACTATTTCATACAGCTCTATGCAGTTTATTTTAATATTTTCTGTCTTTTCCCTATAGATCAAAAATATTTATTCGATTCCCGAAAACTCTATTTTGGACAGAAGATGAGTTTCAGAAATATAAACATAAACTAGGTAAGTAATTTAGTGTGTTTGTGTATGTGCAAATTCTGTTTTCTTAGTGTCTGTAAACTGCACAATTTGCTTTGGCATTGGCAATTACATCGTAATATTTTTTTTTACACAACTTGAAGACAAGTTTTGCGTTTTACGAAGTTATTTGTGAATTATTACTTTTGCATTAAAATTTCAATTTTTATTGTTTAAAATTTTTAGTATTTTATTGGTGTTTGTGAATTCAAACAGCATATGGTTAAAACATCTGCAATTGTACGCTTGTTTATTGAATAGTGTGTTATAAATGATACTTTTAATGAATTTTGTATTAACTTTTTTAAACATATAAGCAGTGCTGTAGTTGAAAAAAAATATTTGTTAAACACACTTTGGTTGTATCTCAGTTGACAAACTTTATTTGGCCAAAAATTTTTTTTTAAGTTATATTTACCTGCTTTAACTCAAAAAGCAGACAATTATTTCACTTAATAAAGGTGGTTCAAATATAATTAATTTTACATTTGTATATTTTTATAGTATTGAACCAAATATTTCGGGGAAGAGTGTCAAACGCCTGCCACACATACGACTATAGCATTATGTATAAGGTTAAATTTGAGTGTTTGTACGATTGTACTCTAAAATATCCCAGTAATATGTACTATAAAAATGTAAGTTCATGATAAATTTGGATTATTGAAGAATTTTCTTGATGCAAAATATGTGATTTCATCTATGCCAAAGAAAAATGGGCAGTTCAAAATTTACTCCATTAAAAGCCTGTTATTTAATCTTTTTCTTAAAAAAAATGTTAAATCTTTTAATTCAAATATTTTAGCTATTTCAATTATAGAAATGTTTGATGAATAATGCATTTGTGTTTGTATAGTTTTAGTCTGTTTACATTCAATTTCTTAATATTTTTCAGCTACTATAATTCAAGCCAAATTCAGGTGCTATATTCAGAGAAAGAAGTACTTAAGTATGCAAAAGTCTGGTAAGTTTTATTATTTGAACTAGAATTATTTTAGTTTTAGTTTGCTACTGAATATTTTAACTATAAAATAACGCCTTAGTTATAATAAGTCATATACTTCAAATTCAACTCTGTTTAGATCAAACAGACTAGCATATTTAAAAATTTTGAATGAAATTCTACATAATATTGTCAGTTGCAAATATCTAGTTTAAATTCATGCAATGAAATGTGATTTAAACTTTTATTTAGCAACTTTCATTTCCTGTTATTGGCGAGGTCATTTAGTTAGAGAGTATATGAAAAGAAGAAAATGGGCAGCTACTGTTATAAGAAAGTAGGTTTTTGATTTTTGATGTTATTAATTGGAAACAATTATGTATTTAGCAACCTTTAAAAGCAAAAATATTCTCTATTTTTTAGGGAATATTTTTCCTTATTAATTTGAAAGAAATCAGTTCAGTTCATTCTTTGCAGGTTCATCAAAGGGTTTATCCTTCGAAATGAAGCTGAAAATGAATTTAATAAATTCGTAAGTTAAGTACTTTTGATTGAGTTAACTACAATGCCTTATCCTAATTTTTAGGTTATATTGATAATGATGCTTATAATCAATGGAATGATCAAAAATATTAATCATCTTATGCCATGATGATCAAGTAAAAATGAATGAGAAGTAAATTTTCTTACAATTATAAAAAGTTTATTCCAAAAAAACTCATTTCTATACAATTTTTAAATTTTATAACTTCTCAATATAACTTCTGGATGACATCCTAACCTTTTAAAGGCAGCATTGAAATAATTTTAACAAAAAATCACTAAAATTTTGCTGTTGTTGATGTTGTCTTAAAATTATTCATCGAATGCACAAAAGAACCTTTTTTAAAATAATATACAAAGATTACTTAATGCTTTAATTGCAGTTTTTGAGGAATGTGAAAGCAGAATTTCTAATTCGCTTATCCCAGAGTCTACCATCATCAGTTTTAGATACATCTTGGCCACCAGCTCCAAAACACTGTGCAGAGGTAATTTGCAAGAAATAAGATCATATAATATAAGTAGGTAGCTTGTATATATGCAATGCACCGTATGCATATAGTTTATGTAGTTTGTCTATAGTTTATAAATCATAACAATAAAAAAAATACAATATTTAACGATCAAGTTCTTTAAATTAATACAGTAGTCTCTCTTTAATATTATTGCAGTTATCAATCGCTTATTGTTATTGAAATCACTTGTATAGTAGAATTATTGCTTTATGTGGTTAATACATAGTTTGATGTTGTCAATTTTCAAATTGGAGGAAGCAGTAACAATTGGAAACTGCTTTGCTTACTCTGGGTTTTGCAAAAAAAAAAGTTGACCTGGAGGCTGAAAAATGAAAAAAGAACCCTTCCGATATGGCATCTCAAGAGTTCAAGTCATGGATGAAAATTGATAAAATTATCCCTGTAGCTTCTGATCTTAATATAATTGGCAGTTTTGAGATGATTATGAGAAAAGGACTGATGAAACTGAAGAGTTAAGTAAAAAATGCCGTATTGTTCAGCCACCTCCAATACAGGGGGTGCCCACCATCCCTAACTCCAATGGTGTACCCTCAAATGTTACTGAGCACTCGCCCATAAATGAGACCCTCCCAAATGATACAAAACCCCTGTAAGATCACTCCCCAGTAAAAATGTCAATGGGAAAGTCTGCACCCCTGTCCTATAAATGTGGAATGCATTGAAAGTGTTAAAAAGTGGAGTCAGCACTGCTAGATGACTGGAAAAATATGCTGATTAAGACCAATTTTTATATGAGCTTCTGAAACATTGTTGACAATCAGTAACTTATAGTTTTTAAGAATTATTTATATTTTTTATATTTTAATAGACGTATGCAATGCATAAATATAACATAAGTTTTGTCATTCTATTTTGAAACTCTGTATGTGTGATTTGAATTATTAAATTATCTAATTGCATGATTTGTTTTTTGTTATCTATCGGTTACTGGTCTGTGTCACAAGTTGATCACACTAAGCAGAGACTACTGTATAAAAAGCTTCCTTGAAATTTTAAAATATCCATTTATAGAATTTATAACCTAGAGTGTAATTTTATTTGTGTACTTAACTTATTTTCCTATGGTAGAGTTCACCATTTCTCTCTTATAGGCTTCATCTTATCTGAGAAAATTGCATAGAATTTGGTTAGTAAGAAAGTATGTGAAAAATTTGACTCAAGAAAAGAAAATCCAGGTACTAAAATCAGTATTTCAGACTTGAACTTTACTTTGTAACTTTAAAATTTTGCGATATCTTTTTAATGTACATAAGCTGTTGTCTAAGCTCATACAATATACTCTTAAAGTTTCAATATATATTTTATTCAAATACTGAAAACATGCCAGAAAATTGAAAATATTTAGTAAAGAATTATTTTTTTTACCTTATGTTTATTGACATTAGTTATATTTAATATTTTTAATGTTAGGAATTAATTCAAGTCTTTAATATGACTTATCAAAACAATTTCTGATGACCAATTTTGGATTCTTTATTTTTCCGAAACCAGTGCACAATTATTAAAATTTATAAAACACACAATAAACACTTTATGTATGGGTATAACTGAGTTTTGTTCAAATTACAGTTCTTTGCTAAAGTATGGTAGGATAATACATAAGCCTGATATTTTAAGTAAAAATTGCAAGGAAATTCAATTGCAAGTTTGAGTGAACTATATTTTTCAGAATTAACAATCATCATAAAAATAACTGAAGTTTGAAACTTAAGTTATTGTCTAGAACAATAACAGTTTCCAAGCTTTATTACCAAACCACAACTTGTTTTATGTTCATGCTTTGTTTATATACTGATTCTTGTTTATAGTGTGTAATCAGTGTCCAGATTAATGCACCAATTTCTGACAACTATTATGTGTATTTCTTTTTTAATAACAAAGTAAATGTTAGAAAAAGCATTGGTACAAGTTTTTATTCTAAATTGCTCTAAACAATTATAACAGCATTTCAGAATTTCTTTTTCGGTATGATCAGACTTGTACTGTCTCAGGCGTCTACGATAATGCTCTCTTATCAGTTAGAAGCTACATTTTGTAACATTAACTTATACTATTAATTGTATGTTTAAATTGAGTTGTTAATTTAGTTGCAGCAGAAAGCTTTTGCTGAAGAATTGTTTAAAGGCCAAAATCTAATGAAATGCAACTACAAAGAGAGTGTACCTATGCTGTTTGAAAGTAACAGATTGAGTATGTACATTTTTTGATTTTCTGAACACTTTTACAATTATTTATTGTTGCTAAAGCAGGGGTCTGGCCAGAGGAAATTCGGGTCCGTTAACGGACCCTTCACAAAAATACGATCAAGCAAAACGGACCCTTCACAAAAATCGGACCAAGCAAAACGGACCCTTCACAAAATTCGGATCAAACAAAACGGATATTTCACACATTCATTCAAAAAGCAAATCTGAAATCAAAATAATGCATAGCATATTTCTGCTTACAAGTCCAAAACTTTTGGGCCTTTTCTGAAGTTAAAGAAGGGATTGGCATATCCGCCAATAATTAACTGTTTTTTTATGAGTCTAAATGTTAAATGCTGAATGGATCGTTTCATTTTATTTTTTCATCAATTGTATTAGCAGACATTAATAATATGTTTACCATAAACCTTTAAAATGCAATTGTAAAAAAAAAATTTACCAAAATTAATTTGTTCATGTTCCGTTTTGATGCCATAACTTTGAAAATTGCAATATCTTTGCATCCGCTACAGGAATCGGATTTTTTGCATTTTTGCTGTTGAATACGCTTTTTTAAGAGGAAAATAAATGAAGTTTATTGTTATTTTTTATTAAATTCAAAAAAAAAAAAAAATTTTTTTTGCTTTTTTTTTTTTTTTAAATTGTTTGATTTTTACAAAATTATTTGATTTTTCACAAAAACGGACCCCGTGAAAAATCCTGGACAGACCCCTGTAAAGTTTGAAATTGTAATTTAATTGTTCTTCTGCGTAGTTTCCCTAGCATCCTCCCTATTGTTCTGTATCATTAAGGGTAGGATTCAAATCTATTCTTATCGCGTAAATCTTTAGTTCTGATCATTTAGCTGGCAAAAATTTTTCTGCTGTTAGTTCCATTGGAGAAATAGAACCACACATTGAATATTAAGAGATTATATCTTTGCTTAAAACTAGATGACAGAAATTAGAAGCTCATGGTATAAAACATGGTTGGATAGAAATGGGGTGAATTCTTTTGCTGTTTTTATTGCTTAGCAATTTTTATTTTCCACTGTGTTTCAATCAAAAAACAAAAATTTTGTTTCTTTTTTTTTCAAAAGCAAGATTATAAATTGAACGGTTATCTAAAAAAAGAGAGAGAGAGAGAAAATTAGAGGGTTCATTAAAACCGGACCATGTTTGGAAAATTAGATTATATACCAGCATGAAAATATCTCGTTGGCCTCGATGTGGCATGTGGGGTCTAATAAGACTAGGTGCAGGGTTAATGGGACCTGCTGAATTCTGTAATAAATGGAATTTATAAAAATAAATCTGAAAAGCACCTGATAGTCAAATTTGTTGGGCTTGACCAATAGCATTATTTGGCCTATAGGTCAAGGCTCCCAATTTCTGACCCCTCTTCTCCTCCGCAGCCTAAAAGTTTATTTTTTATAGCTTCAGGTCCCTAAAAGTCGGGCTCTCTTTCCCTTTTTTACCTCCAAAATATCAGTATCATTTTGAATTTTCTCTCTAATCTTTCATTCATTTGTATATTTTTCTGTAAAAAATTTATCGTCCACACTCCTGTGATAATTTGTAAATTTTTAATCAAATGGGCATATAACAGCTGTAGTTGAAAACTACTGTTTAAGTGTAATAAATTCATTCAGCATAGTTTTTTTTCTACGCAAGTCATTTTAATAAATAAACATTTTTCAGCTGATTAATTTGTTAAAATAGATCAATTAAAGACAATCTACAGCCAATTAAGCATTTCATCCCTAATTTTAAGTTTCAAAAGATAAGATTAAGGCTTTTTTTTTTCTCAGGTACAAGTTGAAAATCTGTTGGAAGCTTTGTGTTCAAGAAATGTATTAATAGTTGATTTACTTTTTGAAAATAACTTATGGTTTTAACTCTTAAAAGCTTTAACCATGTTAGTTCTTATTGCATAGTTTAATGTTTGATTTTTTTTTTTTAGATGAGAAGTTACAAGAAAAGGTTCTCAAAGTGGTACACAACGTAAAATCAAACGAAGAAAAATTTGTGGTATATTTGTTTTTAAAATATATAGAGCATGATTATAGAGTAAAAATGTGTGAAAAGTAAAGTTTATTGCAATGAAAAATTGTATTCCAACAGAACTCACTTCTATATAATTTTTAATTTTTAAAACTTCTCAATGTAAAGTTTATTTTACTAGTATAGGAGTTTTCATCAAATGTCTTGCATGTGATTTTGCAGAAATAAAAACGTATTTTAAATGCGTTTTAGCAGTTCTTGAAGGATGATTTTGTAGAAGACAAATGCTGAGCAGATATTTTTCCACATTCTGTTGCTGATAAAACAAATCTTTTAAAAGATAAAGCTACAAGTTAAACAATGGATGGAGTGGATGAACTGAAATTACGAATAATTGGATTAAATTATATTTTAAAACAATTTTTTCTCCAGTTAAAATTAATCTCTTAATCATTTCTTAGGAATTACTTATGCATCTAAAATATTTTGTCCTTTATTTCTTTCTTTTTATCAATGTTATCCTACTTTTTTTCATGCATAAGTATAAGAGTAATTTTTCATTCCTATTTTGCCTTATTAAATTTTTTAATTCCATAAAACGCCAGATTTTTTACAGTATATGTGAAACGTGAAAAACATATCGTCGCCACCATGCTAAACTAACGAATGTGAAAATAGGCACTTTTCAGAAGAGCCAAAACACTGCATATAACTTATTCCCACCTGACGTGTTTGGTTATTTTCAATTTTTAAACTTTTATAGATATCTTTAAGAGTAAAACTATCGTTCGAAGGTATCATTTTAATTTTAATTATTTGTAAAGTTTGAACTTGGAAAACGAACTTACAAAACGCGATTTTTCACATTCGTTAGTTTAGCATGGTGCCGACGATATATGAAGGATAATCTTCAGATTAAAAAAAATTTTGTTTGTGTTCATACTTGAAAAAAAAAGTTCTGTTTTTATTTCAGTATTTTTTGCAAGTTAATAAGTATGACCGGCATGGATACAAATGTAGGTCCAGAGTAGTTATTATCACTACATGCACATTTTATTTGCTGGATGGAAATAACTTGAAGTTGAAAGAGCAAGTTCCTTTTGATAAGTTTAAAGGTATTCCAAATAAAAATTGTTTAATCCAACTAACTTATTCGAGCTTAACAATTTTAGCAATTCATTATTTAAAACAGCTGTTATGTTACCTTTATTCATTTTAGTTTTTGTATAAAATCCTTCGAAAAGATACAAATTCTCTAAATACAAATATTATTTTTAAGACTAAAATTCCATCCCCCGCAGCATAATGCTTTTTTCTCATATCTTATATTGTACTAGAGTTCCCTCCACGGCTCTGCCCGTGGCAAAATTTAAAGGATTTTTGCTGCTGCCGCTGTATCAACGATGCACGAATTTAAAAAAAATCTCTGCAGTAAATATAGGGTTAAATTGAAGCATAATTTTACCAGAGTTTATTAGGGGCAGGGGTGATTGTATTCCGGTATTTTACCGGATTTCCGGTATTTTCATGATCGATTCTATTATTTTCATGTTCGAAAATACCGGAAATAAAATATTTTAAATTATGCTTTTATCTTCCCACCTTCGGTATTTTTTTTTTTGCTTCTTCGAATTTTCGGTGATTATACCGATAATTACTGATAATATTCATCGAATAAATATGTTAAGATGCCATTCTTATTTTTTTTAAAACTTTAATAAATTATGTGTATTTGCATCCTTTTTTAATTTGATGCCTTCATTTTAAAAAATGCAATCGATTTGCATCCGATATGAGTATCGAATTTTTCTCATTTTTGATGCTTATTAAGATTAGTTAGGAGACAAATAAATGAACTATAATTTTATTTATAGCGAAAAATCAGAAATTTAAAAATTTCGAACAAAATTCTGTGTCTTTTAATAAAAATCAAAAAGTTAAAATTTGAAGCTCTGATTTAATTTTATTTTTGCTTTAATTATTTGGATGGTAAAAATAATATTTTCAGGGTGGCCACAGACCTGGAAAACCGGGAAAACCGGGAATTATCAGGGAATTTAGTGATTCTGGAAAAATCAGGGAATTATCAGGGAATTCCGGAAAGGATCAGGGAAAATCTCTAGCTGTTCCCAAACAAAGACGAGCGGCTCTTTTGTATCACGGAAAGCGCAACAAATCAATCTTTTATCGACAAGACGCCTCACGGGAACGGGTGAGGGGAGAAATGGGGTGGGAGGAATTCGCCGCCCGGGAACTTTGGTCTAAGCGCGGCTAGCGCGGGAAGGGGAGGAATGAAGGGAGGGAGAAACCAACTTCGCGCTTCGTTTGTACCGTCTGTACGCGTGGGGAACGTAACAAGTGAACTCGTCAAAAGTGACGTCAAAGGTTTGTTTTGTAAGGAAGAAAAAACAAAGGCAATGACCAATTGAGCGAAAATGCTCCAATTGAAATAACTGATACGAAGTAATACAAAAGTTGTTTTCATGTTTTTTTGCGCCAAACCGCTTATTTTTCCCTGTTCAGTTCCGACAAGAATTTAGTGCAGTTACACAACGATCGAAAGAAATGTTTCAGTGTTTAAAATAGCATGCGGGATTGCGCGAAACGCGCACAAAGTTAGGAAATCCCGCACAATTTAAAATGCAGAGCGGGAATCAGCCCCCCCCCCAACAATTTTTATACGCAATTTCTGGGGAAATCGCCGAAAAAATGATGCAGAATTCGCGATTTCGTATTTATAGCGGGTTTTTACGCGAATTGCCGAAGAAGGGAATTTGCCTTTCATACAATTTCGGGTCCTCAACATAAAAATGCACGAGGGGAAAAATAAAGTTGTGATTACAAAGTAATTTCGGATCCCTGAATTGAAAAATTCCTGAAAACTGGTGCTGATTTCGTTCTGTAATGGAACTTAAAAATCGTCATGAAAGGAGGAAATAATAAAAATCCATCCTTATCAGCTACTATTGTCTTCACCAGGCGATCTTGGTTCTAAGAACGAGGTGAGATACAGCTGTGACCAAGAGACCCCCCGTATTCTTTGAAAAACATGATATTGCATGATCGCTTCATTATCCTCGCTCTTTTATTTCCTTTTGCACCTGTTGCGTTGTTCACATGAAGGCTTCACAGACCCTACACATGATTGTTCCGGATCGTTCCAACCCTCTCGAAGAATCTGGAATCTCCCTCGCTGATAAACTAACTGTAAATACCTTCAATTGTTGTTTTTGGATTATATGTTTCATGTTAATTGTATTATGTTTATTAATTTTTTTTGTCACGCTGAACGCAATTGTTTCTATAAGTCTAAGAAAGCACTGTTAAAAACTGAGATACTCATTGAATTATTTGAGTAAAAAATGAAAAAAGAAGACGAAAAAAAAAACCTTTGTGTTGAATACTTTCTGAAAAAACACCCATAAAGAAATAATAAAATGAGAAGGGCTGACGATTGTTCATTTTTTTTCTCTTTAATAAAGCCATGACAAAAATTTGATATAAAATGTAGCACAACGCATGCGATAGTATAAATACACGACGCAAACGATATTTTAACGTTTGTTCCAAAGAAATTCAATTTAAGGGTAAATAATGAGTTATTATTATCGTCTGCTATCATTAAAATGCCGCGCGTTAAATCCGCAGACGATTTTTTCCAACAGCGCGGGAAAAAAGCGGAGGGCCGTCACTTATTCAGCTTCACCAGAAAGACCTTGCCCATGGATTCTTCAATGCAGTAAAAGGTAAATATGATTTGATATTTTTTCCTTACTTGAAAGTTTAACAATTCAGGGGTCTGTCCAGGATTTTTCACAGGGTCCCTTTTTTTTGTGAAAAATTAAATAATTTGTAAAAATTCGATTAATTTTGTGAAAAAGTCAAACAATTTTGTAAAGTATGAAACAATTTACAAATTTTTAGGAAGAGGGGGGGGGGAGTTAAGGGGTGCATTACTAATGCAAATTCTGAAAAAAAATCCGATTTTTCTTTTTTCCAAAGAAATCATTGATTTCTTTACATTGTAATTTTGTGAAGGGACCGTTTTTGTCGATCGGATTTTTGTGAAGGGTCCGTTTTTGTCGATGAGATTTTTGTGAAGGGTCCATTTTCGGAACCAAATTGCCTCTGGCCAGACCCCTGCAATTATAAATATTTTCGAAGTTTTTCTCAAAACTGCTGTGTATTAAATTTATTCTAACAACTGTTTAACAAAAAAAAAAAGTTTTCATGAAGAATGTTTTAAGTCTTCTTCCTTTCTTTTTTTCTTTCATTCTTTTTTTGAATATTTTGTCCAAAACTTCGTTTAAAAATTTTAATAAATCCTAGCATTAGCAAAATGCAGATTTCATTTATTTTTGTAATTTCGGGTAGATAAGCCGCTCTATCGTATACGCCGCATGTACAATAATCGGGTCCCCGAAAAAGGAAGTTCATCAAATAAGCCGCCCCATCCTATAAGCCGCAGTGACAGAGAAGGGAACCGAAACATGACGCGCCTGACGTTTATCTAGTTTAGTTTGTTATTCTCTTCTATGCATATAGATGCAATTGTTTATGAGTTCATATTATTTTCAACAAGAACAGCAATTTTTTAATTTAAATAATAATAAAAGTGTGTGCATTGAAAAAGAAAAGGGGAACACTTCCTCATCAAAGAAATCTTTGCAGTGTTTTTTAAGTTGTGGGGAATCGTGTGGGGAATTTGATTGGAAAAAGCAGGTGCGTGATTTAAAAAAAAAAAAGCCTTGGTGCTAACGAGCCAGGAGCCAGCCGCCCACGCAAGTGGAATGGAGGGGAGGAGGGAGGCTGTAGGTCGGGGAACGAAGGCTTGCCGTAGAACGGCAACCAGTGCTGCGCGCCAGAGGGGGGTACTATAATCTTCATGTATCGCCATACATTCCAGGTTTCTTGGAATGGAAATCTTTTAGAAACAGAGGTAGGTACCCACGGGGGGGATTATGGCGCAAGTTGCGCCATAAAAATTTTTGGGGGGGATTTTTTAAAACTAATTTGTTTATTTAAACTGTTGATTAATTTATTTTTTTAATTTAAATTGTTTAATGATTTTTTTAAATAAAAATTATTCATTAATTAGTATTTTTAATTAAAATTAGTTTTTTTATTTCTTTATTTATTTGTTTATTTTGTGTGTGTGGGTGTATTTGGAATGTCTGGAAGAGAAAAAAAAGCGATTCTGTTCGACGCATAATTAGTACTTTTAGAAAATTAATAATAAATAAAAAAATAAGTTATAACTTGAAAAAATAAATAGATAATATTTAAAAAAATGAATAAATATTAAAAAAAAATAAATACTATTTTAAAAAATGAATAAAATAAAAAAGAGGGTAAAAATAAAAAATAAAAAGCACAAGAGGGTTGTGAAAATTTTTGGGGGGGAATTCGCGCCATTGAGCTTGGGGGGGGGGCGGATGGGCACTCCTGTTTAGAAAGAGGGTGAGGGGGAAAAAATCCTCGGAAACGCCGCCCTGGCAGATACGCCCCAGGTGTTAAAATTCGATTTCGAAACACGTATAATACGCCGCGGCTTATCTACCCGAAAATACTATTATTATTACCCTTTTACGGATCGTAGGACAATGTACAAACAATTTTTTTTTACTTCTTTAATACAAACAATCAACAATATTTCTTTCCCCCTTTGTTCTTTAATGTTATAATTTTTAAAGCTCCACCACACTGACTAATTCGCGTGGAATATCAACGTGCAAGCAGTCTTAAGTTCCACGATCCGCAAAAAGCGGGAAATCCCGGATTCCAGATGTGCAAAATTTTCGGAGCATTTAAAATTTCAAGCACACTTTGAAATATTAAGCGTGATAAAACTGCAACAATTTGAAAGGAAACAATTCGGTTTTTTTTTTTTTAATGAATGATCAATTACGACACATCGCAACGCGTATAATAAGCCGCCGCAAAAACGAATTTTTTTTCAGAATAGAATAACACTTTTGTCGGTAAAATAGAGTTATTAAAAGCCCAAATACAGGGGTGATTGTATTATGGTATTTTACCGGATTTCCGGTATTTGTACGTTTGGAAATCCGATATTTTCCGTTGTGCTTTTATCTTCCCACCTCCGGTTGATTTTATTGGGTTTTATGGCGCAAGAGCCTTAATGGGCTATACTGCGCCAGTCCCACCTCCGGAGTTTTCTTTTGCTTACTCCAAATTTGCGACGATTATACTGATAATTATTGATAATATTCGTCGAATAGACCTGTTATTATACCGTTCTAACATATTACTTTAATTATTATTTTTTTTTTTTTTGCCGTTTTTATAGTTTTGAAGCCTTTATTTTAGAAGATGCAATCTGTCAGCATCCGATATGTGAATCGAATTTTTCTCATTTTTGATGCTTGTTACGCTTTTTTAAGCGGGATATAAACAAAATTCCTTTTTATTTTTGTTAAAAAAAAGATAAATTACAAATTTTCGGTCGAAATTACGTCCTTTAAGAGAACAAAAATATCAAAAAAACTAAAACTGGAATAGCTGTTGCAGTTTAATTTTTGCTTAAATTACATCAAAAATATGTTTATCGTTGAACTTTTAAATGCAAAAATAAACGAAGCAATTGATTATATCTGTTGTCTTTACATATTTTTAGAATATTCTATCAACACTTTTTGATTCATTATACAAGAATTTTTAAAGAACTACCCTCTGGAATACTACATTATATGTTAAATTAGTCTACTTTAAACTAGAAATACTTGATGAAACTGGTTTTTGTTCATAACATTGTTTAAAATCTCCCTTTTTCTCCCTTGAAGCTTTGACCAGATCTTCTATTTTTCTATTCATATGGTTGGCAGGTCTAATACTATAAAATTATAAAATAGTTCGATATTTTTTCTTTAATTTTTAATTTAAAGACATGTAAACATTCAAACAAGTATTGCAACATGGAGCCGTAGCTATAAATTCTTTAAAGGTGTGTTCAGGATAAAAAAAAAAATATATATACGAAACTCTTAAAAAAATTTAATTGGGAATGTCAGAATTTAATTTTGATTCCACTTAGATAGTCTCACAAACACAAATTGATCCAA
This sequence comes from Uloborus plumipes, assembly GCA_038373865.1. Lineage (NCBI taxonomy): Eukaryota > Metazoa > Arthropoda > Arachnida > Araneae > Uloboridae > Uloborus > Uloborus plumipes. The sequence continues at coordinate 43,554 of JAXGGA010001774.1, read as the reverse complement.
TGGTGAAAAACATTTCAAACAGTGCTAGCATATCAGTGTCAGTTTTAATTTACAGCTTACTGAATAAAATTTATTGATGTATTATTTATAAATAATATCCTTTTCTCTTACAGTTCAAAAAAAAAAAAAAATTGTGATGTCTACTCGCTTTCAAGTAGACTGGTTACACTGTACAGAGTTTAAAGATTGGATTCAAGAAGTTCCCAATGATATACACAAAGCTAGGTGTAGCAAATGTCAGAAAACTTTTACATTAAGTAATATGGGCCGTAGAGCCCTTAGCAGCCATGCTGAATCCAAGGAACACTGTAAAAGAGTAAAATTAGAACCTGAACTTTTAAAGGTAACAAACTTTTTTAAGAACTCAAATGCAGCTATCCCTAAACCATCAGTTGTTTCTGAACCTTCAAGTTCCTCTGTTGAACCTTCAATTCCATCTATTCCAGCTTCAAGTTCCTCTGTTGAACCTTCAATTTCATCTATTCCATCTTCAAATTCCTCTTTAGCTCCATCAAGTGCATTAAAAACATTTTTAATTAACGATAAAGTCATTAAAGCCGAAATATTGTGGTGTTTGCAAGCCATAATGACACATAAGTCTATAAGAGCAGCTAGTGCTGATGTCACATTATTTCAAACTATGTTTTCAGATAGTCAGATAGCTCAAAAAATGCAGCTACAACGCACAAAAATGGCATACTCAATTTTATATGGTATTGCTCCTTATTTTCATGAGAATTTATTAGTAAAGTTGTCCAAAGTGAAGCGTTATAGTATAGGATTTGATGAATCCTTAAACAAGGTATCACAAAAAACTCAGATGGACATTAATGTCCGATTTTGGGATGTAGATAAGTCTGAAGTTAGCACAAGATTTTTCACTTCAGTTTTTCTTAATAGTGGTACTTCCGATGCCTTAAGAACAGCATTCAAAAATGCTCTTAAACCTGCTCTAAATCTGAAGCACATAGTGCAAATTTCCATGGACGGGCCAAACGTCAACCAAAAGTTTTTCCGTGACCTAAAAGAGGAGACTCAGTCAGAAGACGAGTCCATTATGATTAGCATAGGCTCATGTGGGCTTCACACGATGCACTGTGCATTTAAAGCTGCAGTAAAGGCCACAGGATGGCAAATTATTGAATATCTTCGAGCGTTGTACAACTTATTTAAAGATGTTCCAGCTCGTAGAGGCCTATATACTGAAATTACAGGGTCTAATGTTTTTCCTAAAAAGTTTTGTTCAGTTCGTTGGCTGGAAAACAGTGATGTTGCCCAACGGGCTATTGACATCTTACCATGCGTCATTAAGTTTGTAAACACAGTAAAAGAAAGCAAAAAAAAGCTATCAACTGCAAGTTTCAATCTTGTTTCAGCCCAAGTAAAGGATCCCCTTCTAACAGCCAAGTTAGCATTTTTTATCTCAATGACATCTGAAGTTGAACCTTTTCTGAAAGAATACCAAACAGATGTTCCGATGATTCCGTTTCTGCACAATGCAATTACAACAGTTATAAAATCTGTCATGTCGAGGTTTGTTAAGCCAGAGGTTTTGAGCACCACCAATTTAAAAGATATTGATTTGGGCGAGAATAAGAATGTTATGCCTGCAGGAGAAATAGATTTAGGCTATGGAACAAGACAAGCACTGAGAAAAAGAAATTCAGTAAAGAAATTATCTGATGCAAGAGTTCTGAACTTTCGAACAAATTGTCAAGCAGCTTTGCAAATATTTGCTGTCAAGCTTTTAGATAAATCGCCAGTAGCTTACCAACTAGTTGAAGCTTTTAGTTGCTTTGACCCAGCAATTGCAGCAATTGAACATCTCAGAAAAGCAAAAATTAGGAAGTTATTGACAGCATTAGAAGAAAAGAGACACATTGGCAGCTTATTGGCTGACAAAGCTGAGAAGCAATTTCATGCCCTTTGTTCCGATCCAGCCGTACAGGAGGATTTAAAGGCTTTTTCCTACTCTTCTGTGCGGGTGGATCATTTTTGGCGAAATTTTTTCAAAAGGTCAACCAATTTTGACGCAATTGCTGAAATCATGCAGATTGTGATGATATTTTTTCACGGCAATTCTAATGTAGAAAGAGGGTTCTCGATCAACAAAGAGTGTCTTGTAGAGAATATCAAAGAGGAGTCCCTAATTGCGCAAAGAGCAGTGTACGACGAAGTTTTAAATAATGGGAATATATTAAATGTGGATATCAGCAAAAGTCTCATTCACTCGTATAAAAGTGCTAGAGCGCGCTTGACTGAAGAGACGAAAAAACGAGAAAGAGAAGACAAAGAAAGGGAAAATGAAAAGGCCAAGAAAAGAAAGATTGATCTTGAAAAGAAACAATTAGAGGCCAAAATTGAAATGGTAAAAAAGAACGCTTCAAAGGAAGTTGAAGCATTGACAGAAAAAATAGAATCTCTGAAGGATGGAAATCTGTAAATAATTATAAATTATTCTCTTCATTAAACAATTACATTTCAACATTATTGTTATTATTTTTTGGTTGAGTTATCCATTATCTACTTTTCTTGTATTAGTTTGCCATGATGCATGAAATTTGGTTTCAGAAAAAAATAAGCGTTTGAAGGTAAGAACTTATTAAAACTTATGTACCATTTTTTATGCAATATAATTGTTTATAATTAATGCAAGGTCAAACCTTTTCAGCAGAAAAATACATTTATTTTATAATGTGTATATGATGTAATAGGAGAAAAAGCATCTATATGTATACACATATATATATACGTAGGAAAAGTGAGATGCTTGAAAAATAAGAGTATTAATTAGTAGACCAATTTTAAACATTGAACACAGTCATTACTATATTAATGCATTTTCTTCATTTATTAAATTAATCAAACCAATGATGTAAACTCTTGTTCGATATGGTTAGGTGCATCACAGTATCATAGAAGAGTAGAAATATAGCTTACAAGGGTGAAAAACAATGCTTTTAGAAAAATCAGGGAAAATTTTAGTTGGACAGGGAAAAATCAGGGAAAAGTCAGGGAAACAGATTTTGCTCCAGCTGTGGCCACCCTGATGAAGTCCATGAATGGCTGCAAGTGATCTCCAAGTAGCTGCACATAAGCATTTCCAGTCAATGTTCGGTCCAGTCGCACTAGAGGACCAAGTCCATGCCATGAAAAAACAGCCCACACCATTACGGAGCCACCACCAGCTTGAACAGTGCCTTGCTGACAGTTTGGGTCCATGGCTTCGTGGGGTCTGCGCCACACTCGAACCCTACCATCGGCTCTTACCAGCTGAAATCGTGACTCATCGGACCAGGCCACGGTTTTCCATTCATCTAGGGACCAACCGATATGCTCACGTGCCCACGAGAGTCGCTGCAAGCGATGTCGTTCTGTCAGTAAAGGCACTCGAGTCGGTCTTCTGCTGGAATAGCCCAAGAAATCCAAATTTCTCCGCACAGTTCTAGCAGACACGTCCATTGTACGTCCCACATTGATTTCTACGGTAATTTGACGCAGTGTTGCTTGTCTGTTAGAATTTACGACTCTTTGCAGACGTCGCCGGTCTCGATCTTTAAGTGCAGGCGGTCGACCACTGCGCTGTCCATGGTGGGATGTTATGCCTGAAATTTCATACTCTCGGCACACTCTTGACACAGTGGATCTGGGAATGTTGAATTCTCTAACGATTTCCGAAATGGCATGACCCATGCGTCTAGCTCCAACTAACATTCCGCGTTCAAAGTCTGTTAATTCACGTCGTGCGGTCATCATCACGTTAAAACCTCTTCACATGAATAACTTGAACAGAAATGAAAGCTCTGTAAAAGCACTGCGCATTTATACCTGTTCTATGCGATGCTACTGCCATCTGAAAATTTGCATATTGCTATCCCATGACTTTTGTCACTTCAGTGTATATATATATATATATATAAGTGGCTTGCAATTAAAAAATAAGATTGTGGCCAATGAAGCCCTGAACAGTTAGTAGCCACTTCAAGCCATGTTCCTAATATAATATCACTCAACCTACATATACTTCTTGTTGCCAAAATGCGACAATACATTGTGTTTCATTAGATTATCAATTTTCCCATTGTAATTTTCAAAATATTTTTTTTATGTGCAGTGATATATTTCAACGTTTCAGTATTTTTCTTTCAACTCGAGAGTTATTGGGGTCAAGGTTGAAGCATATGTTTTTCATGAAATATAATCAGCGAGTAAAATGTACTGTATTGTTAGGAATTGTTGAAAACTACCATCCCCAGCTGAGCAGTCATAAAAAAAGTATCTAAAAACTTCACATCCGGTGTGTGTGTTCATTGATTGTGTGTCTTTGCAGGCTGAGCGAACGGACCTACTCCCTGTGGGGCTACATGTCTAATCATCTGTCAGAGTTCCTGAATCCTCTGTACAGGAGAGAAGTGGACAGGGTGCTGCACCCCAGTCCCGCCCCCCAGGCCATCCAGTAATTATCCTTTCTTTACCTCTCCCGCAATCACTTTCTGGTACAAAGATTTTTCACCTTGAGGCATGACATTAAATATTTGATGTGACTATTTTATTCATAAGCCAAATATGTTTATTTGTTCGATTGACTAAAAGAAAAGAAAAACTGCAAAACATACGCAAAATTTCCACTCAGCCTAGGAAATTTAAATAAAATTAACACTCCCTAAAAATCCTAATTTCCTGCAGATTCTTCATGCATCAATACCATTCCGAGAGAAAAAAACGGAGGCCAACCGATCCGTGAGGCATGTCGAACATTTTCTGTGGAATAAGAAACGAGAAAAATAGCTGATGGTGCCATCATAATTCGGGCAACAATCTCAAAATAGCATCAGCAGCCCCTGAAAATGACAATTAGAATGAGGACAATAGTCCCCAGAACTCTCCATAAGTAAAGCATCCTGGAAAAATCTCCATCGGAATAAGGACATCCATTTCTTAACTTTCCTGATAGAATTGTACTGAAATTGTAAGATTGGCTACCGTTTTCAAATAATGTTCTCCGTCCCTTTGAAAATATCTAATTCAATGACAAAACTGTTCCAAAAACTGCTTTTGAAACTTCAGTTTTTTTTTAAAGTAATATCAACATTCTCTGTTTTCAACTCCATCAGAATTTGAAGGGTATCTTCAAAAAAGTCTTTTAAATGAGTTCGAATGAGATCGAAATAACAAGGTCGATCCTCCCGGAAATCAACATTAGCATTGACCATTCTCAAGTAAGGTTAGCGGCATATTTAAAATGCTGCAGTCTACATGTCTCCTAAATTGCAGTCAAACTTGGATGCTTCTTATCATGTAGGTGATCCTCGACCAATGGTTGGCCCCCGAGGTGTCGACCACCGGGGAAATAATCCAATGACATTTTATAGTATGGTGCAATGAGCTCAAAAAACGACCCAACGTCCAACGTAAAAGTTTCTTTCCTACTCAAAAATGTTATATTGTTTGGTAAAAAGTTACACCATTTCCAGCGTCGGGTTTGGGGGAGGAGTTGGAAAATTAGCAGTTTTTACCAGTTTTTCTGAAATATTAAAAAAAAAACTATGCATTTGAACCTAAACTATTAAGAAGAATGATAACAATTTTTTACGTTTTATACAGTTTACTATTAAGCAATTTGCAAAGGCATACTTCTCATTTCCATTAAGCATACTTTGGGAATCTCATTTGTGGCACTACTTATCGGTAAGAATACCCACATTGCAGTTCATATTTAAAATTACAAGCAGAAAGCTAAAATACGAGGCGCGTTCAAAAAGTAAGGGCCGTTTGGTCACAGAAAAAAATATACTCATAAGAAACAAATTTTATTGTCATCTTTAGTTAGGTACAAACTTACTTCACTTCTCTACATAATTGCTTTTTATTTCTAAGCATTTTTCGTACCGCTGCACCAGCTTTTTCAACCCCTCTGCATAGAATCTTGCCGCCTGAGAGTTGAACCAGTTGACAACGGCGATTTTGAGTCCCTCTTCGGTTTCAAAAGTTTTTCCACCGAGTCACTGTTTAAAATGCAAGAAGAGGAAGTAGTCGCTAGGTGCAAGGTCAGGAATGTGTGGTGGATGGTCAAAGAATCCCAACAAAATTTTTGAATTTTCTCCTTAGTTTTTGCAGCAGTGTAAGAACGCGCGATATTGTGCAGGAGGATTATGCCAGATGTTAGGTTTACCGCGGCGTTTGTTTTGGATTGCACGTCTCAATTTGTTGATGTAACAGCAAACAACATTTTGTAAACAGTAGTGCGTCCAAGGTGAGGAAATCTCTTCAGCTAGACCATCAATTGTGAATCGGCGATCAGATCGCAGTGCTTGGTTCACTTGTGAAACGTTTTCATCAGTCTGGATACTGGGCCTGCCACTCCGCTCTTCGTCAAAGACATTTGTTCTTCCATTTGAAAATTGTGTAACCTTCCCTTTACTCATAACTGTAGGTTTATAAACCAGGCATAATTCCCGATGATTTTCCGTAGCCAACGATTTTTTTGCACGTAAGAAACGAATCACAGAACGCACTTCAAAATTGGCGGGATCAACAATTTTCGCGGCCATTCTTCTTTGCATTCGCGGACAACAATAGGACTTCAGAATCAAAACAAATGGCGCTGTAGCTTCGCAATGAGTCAGTAGATGGTGCTGCACTTGTTAAACTGTGCTCCAAAGCGCCATTATTTAAATATAAGCCAACGACCCTTACATTTTGAACGCGCCTCGTAATTCTCATTAATATACAAAACCTCAACTTTTAGTGAAAAAAAAAGGTATACTACATGAACCAAGCTGTCTTAATGGAAAGCAAAATAAGATGTGGAATGAGCAAGTTAAAACATGGTAGATTTCTACCTCATTGCTGGCAAAACAGGAGAGTAAAATGGAATGCAATTAAAGTTACAGTTTATGAAGGAATAACAAATAAACATGAGATGACTGCAAAAATTATGTTTTGGAATTCAAACCATACATTTGTCATCATCTTTTTTTCTTTATTTTTAATGAGCCCTATATCATGTTATCTATATATCATGTATAAACTGTAGCTTTTACCGATGCACTTTCCATTGTATAAAAATTTGTTCTCATCCTTCTTAATAGTTTAGTTTTTTAAAAGTTTTGATATGTTTGTTCTGCTGTCTCTATACCAGAATTCAGGAATTTGTTTAGTAAGGTGTTATTATATATTTCACGGTCCATACTTGTAAACTTTACAGTACATTTTCTGAATTTTTTTTTTCTGTAAATGGAAAGTAAATTTTAATATTACATATTTTTGTAAAAAGATTAGTTTGTACCACAAAAAATGCATCTAACATTATGAGAAGAATAAATTTTGTATTATGATGATTTCTTGGCATGAAAATAAATGCGGTTTTTGAGACAACTTCGAGGCTCCATATCTCTAAAACTACCAAGAGATCACTCATAGCATTTTTGCTACATGTTGACTACTATAAAAAGGTTATCCAGTTAAATTTTGATACATTTTCATTCAGTCCCTTTTCAGATACTAAGTCTTAAATTTAGCATTTTTTCTCCAAGATGCCAAGTTTGACTAATTATATTTAAAAAAAAAAGACTTTCTAGAAATGTTTCATACTGCTCCCGGGAATAGTCCTATGAGATATCTACGTATTAAAGAAAAAAAAAGTAAGGGCGAGTCTTACTCCCTTCTACTTATATTTTTATGCAAAAAATGTAAAATTTCGCACAGAAAGTCTTATTTTTAAGCCACTTTTACACAGGTTTGTTAATATTTAGCAGAAAAATAACTGTTATAGAAATGTAGGTCATTTTCTGCTCAATCAAATGGTTCTTATGTCATTTTGAGATATTTATACCGTAAAATCCCGAAAGTAACCCCCCTTCTTTTCAAAACCAAACAGATACATTTCAGGAGGGGGGGGTTATAATCGAGATTTAAGATTAAGTATATTGGGGATTTAATATTAATTTCCATTTAGACGAATAAGGCCGGGGGCGGGATTTTAGGGTAAATGAAAAAATTCCAAGCATCTCCGTAAAATTCACGGAAAGGCTACCACTGCAGCTACCAAAAGGTGGTCGCTGGATAAAATTCTGAATCTTAAAAAATTTTTAAACCATTGTTTCGGGCTCCCGATATAACACTTCATTAAGGGGCGAAAAGTTTTTAAAATCAAAAACAGTGAGCAACGTGTTCTGTATGATTTGCATGTGGATGATGTTCTTTCAATTCCTGATCAGGTTCTGGTGCGGCATGTACAACCGCTTCGAGGACGGGGTGCACCCCCGGGAGCCCCTGGGCGACATGCTTGTGGCCGCCAAGGACCACATCTCCAGCCTGGAGGACCACGCCCTGTTCCTGGACAAGGTACCTCCGAACCCTCATTTCCCCGCCTCCGAACCGACGTCCCGCGAGAGAACGCCAAGAAGAAAGTCTAAAAAAGACTTATCTCTTGTGTGCAGGGAGGTCGAACTAATTTATTTTCAGGAACTAAAATCTTGCTTCTTGCAAGTACACACAAAAAAAAAAAAAAAAAAAAACAGACAGACTGAATGAGAATGTCAGGAACATAGGTTCAACACAGCACCAATTAAGGATACAGTTACTTGCCCAGGGGACACCTGATTGATCGATCCTATGCAAATGAGCTTTGCGCGCTTGATCAATCACATGTCAGCTGGGCCATCATGCTGTATTTCCATTTTTAAATCAATTACTATTATTATTTGAGCGATTCCATACCAAATCACCGAAAAAAAAAAAAGTTGGTCGCACGACCGACTCGGATTTTTTTTTAATTTGGTACACAGATTGATGGTATAGAGGTATGAAAAAGCCCAAAAGGAAAGTTACCTGCTCCACTTATTTTCTGAGATACATGCCCTCAAAGTTTGTCCGCCACGTCAAAATACTAAAAAAGTGATGTTATTTAATCATTTTTTATAAAAAATCGTACTCATGCAAAATAAAAGTGTTAGATATCTATGGAAACTAGTTACTCCCAGCATTCCGAAAAAAAATACTAGAACGTTCATAATGAAAATTGCCAAGGTACAGGGCTCTTTGAAGTTGTCACCACAAAAACTTGATTTTGCAAATTTTGCTAAAATTGAGGCATTTATTGCAAAAAAAAGCAAACAAAACCAAAGGTTTTCTCACTTTCTGGTAGTGTACAGGTCCTCCCTGTAAATTGCTACGCAATAAATTTTTTGGGTTTCTCACTCCTTCTTGGAAATATTTTAGCTTAAAGATAAGCCGTTAGGCAAAAAATGCGTTTTTGGCCATCTTGGCAGCCATTTTTCTCATAAAGGGGGAGCAGTAGAAACTTTAATTTTTTTTTAAAACAAGCCACTGATATGTTAGCTATTCACAGGAAAAGAGTTTACTTTTGGTTATTTATCCCATTAAGAGATATCCTGCTGACAGTATATGCATGTTTTTCGCGACGACCATATGCTTTTGTTCCCCCTCTCATGGACTTAAAATTATTTAAACCAAAAAATAATGATATATTTATCATTAGCTGTATTATCTACCCAATATGTCATGAAATTTAATTTATTAAATCATTGAACAATAAATTAGCTAATTGATGAAAACAAGAAAAAGTATTTCTCTGATGCCTGAGCATTATGCATTCATAATTATAAAGCACTAAATACTTTCTTGAGAAATTAATTAACATAAATGAGCTCTAAATATTTATGTTATAAGCAATACCCAATCTTGTGATTGGGATACTCCTGTTTTTAATTGAAGAATTTCTTGAATATCACATGAATATCAGGAAAATAAATGAGGTCTTTTCGTTTGATGTAGGATATTTTATGACAAATTTCATTTGATGGGCTACTAACTGAGCATGGTGATAAAGAGCTATTAATTTCAGCATCGAATTCCATTTTACCTTATTAACAGTTAAATATTTACAAAATAATTAAATAAATAATTTAATATAAAGCCATGCTTGAAGAATTAAAATTAGTGCAACTAATTTATTCTCATACTGATCTTTACAAAATTGACATGCGTTGAGCACTGATAAGAACTGACAAGAAAAAGTTTACTCACTAAAATATTAGTTCACAGATACTATAAAGCATACATTCTATTTTCCACAAAATAATACTGCAACAAAGAACAAGGGTATCCTCCTGTTTATAGCCATCAATCAGGAACATCCAATCACAAGATTGGGTATTGCCTATGAGATAAATATTCGAAGCTCCTTTATTTTAATTGATTTTTCAAGAAATTCTTTAGTACCTACCCCTTTATACCATTGTTCTTTGTTACAGTATTATTTTGTGGAAAATAGAATGTACGCTTTATAGTATCTGTGAACTAGTATTTTAGTGAGTAAACTTATTCTTGTCAGTTCTTATCAGTGCTCAACACATGTCAGTTTTGTAAAGATCATGGGAATAAATTAGTTGCACTAATTTTAATTCTTCAAGCATGGCTTTATATTAAGGGGTTACAGTACCTCAAAAATGACCAAAAGACCAAAAAAATTTTTATTGCTTATTTCAAAAGTAAAAGTTATTTAAAACACTCAGAAAAAAACAGCATTGTTCTAGCTAAATTATTTAAAAAGTTATGAGTGACTTTAGGGCATACATGCTATGTGTTCTAATGGAAAAGCCAAACTTTAAAGTGCTTTTTCTCGGTGATCAGTTTTTAGTGTTTCTATGTTACTAGAAATGCTAAGGAATTTTTTCTATTAAAGATATAACTTTAAAGCAATATTTTTTGCACTCAGGATAATATATTTAACAAAACTGTGCATTGAATAAGCGTTTTATAAATTACAAAAATTTTTAGAGTTTGTTAAACCTCGAAGAACAAAATTTTCTAAGAATTTTTTACATAAAAGGTCACAAAATATTTTCTAATCAAAATATAAGAAAATGAATGCACAGATTTGTTGAGGTTTTCCTTGCGATCATTTTGCAAAAAGAAATTTTGAAATTAGTGCAAAAACAAAAAAGCCTTAGGGTTTTAAAAAACCTGAAGTTTTCTTACATTTTTCAAATTTTCAAAAAAAGTTTTCAAAATTTTTGATGTTTGAAAATAAATTATTGATTTTTAAACAAGTGCAGAAACAAATATTTCAAAGAATTAACTTTTTCACTTAAATTAAAGAAATTTGTTAGAAAGGTACTGTAACCCCTTAAATTATTTATTTAATTATTTTATAAATATTTAACTGTTAATAAGGTAAAATGGAATTCGATGCTGAAATTAATAGCTCTTTATCACCATGCTCAGTTAGTAGCGCATCAAATGAAATTTGTCATTAAGTATCCTACATCAAACGAAAAGACCTCATTTATTTTCCTGATATTCATGTGATATTCAAGAAATTCTTCAATTAAAATCAGGAGTATCCCAATTACAAGATTGGGTATTGCTTATAATATAAATATTTAGAGCTCATTTATGTTAATTAATTTCTCAAGAAAGTATTTAGTGCTTTATAATTATGAATGCATAATGCTCAGGCATCAGAGAAATATTTTTTCTTGTTTTCATCAATTATCTAATTTATTGTTCAATGATTTAACAAATTAAATTTCATGACATATTGAGTAGATAATGCAGCTAATAATAAATATATAATTATTTTTTGGTTTAATTAATTTTAAGTCCATGAGAGGGGGAACAAAAGCATATGGTCGTCGCGAAAAACATGCATATACTGTCAGCAGGATATCTCTTAATGGGATAAATAACCAAAAGTAAACTCTTTTCCTGTGAATAGCTAACATATCAGTGGCTTGTTTTAAAAAAAAATTAAAGTTTCTACTGCTCCCCCTTTATGAGAAAAATGGCTGCCAAGATGGCCAAAAACGCATTTTTTGCCTTACGGCTTATCTTTAAGCTAAAATATTTCCAAGAAGGAGTGAGAAACCCAAAAAAATTATTGCGTAGCAATTTACAGGGAGGACCTGTACACTACCAGAAAGTGAGAAAACCTTTGGTTTTGTTTGCCTTTTTTTGTAATAAATGCCTGAATTTTAGCAAAATCTGCAAAATCAAGTTTTTGTGGTGACAACTTCAAAGAGCCCTGTACCTTGGCAATTTTCATTATGAACGTTCTAGTATTTTTTTTCAGAATGCCTGGAGTAACTAGTTTCCATAGATATCTAACACTTTTATTTTGCATGAGTACGATTTTTTATAAAAAATGATTAAATAACATCATTTTTTTAGTATTTTGACGTGGCGGACAAACTTTGAGGGCATGTATCTCAGAAAATAAGTGGAGCAGGTAACTTTCCTTTTGGGCTTTTACATACCTCTATACCATCAATCTGTGTACCAAATTAAAAAAAAATCCGAGTCGGTCGTGCGACCCCCATTCGGTGATTTGGTATGGAATCGCTCATTTATTTATTTTCTTAAACAATAAATAGGTCATAGAAAAATACTCTGCAGAGCGTTTATCGTGTGCGTCCGACCATGGCTACCTGCGATCTTAAAGCGGCTAACCAGACGGGCGAAAAAGAGCGTACAAGCAGAACTTACATTTTCTGCCACATCAGTCATTTGGCGCTGATCTCCTAGGGTTCGGTGAGACTTTTTAAAGGGAAAGGTATAGTAATAACATGCGTGTAAAGACTTGATTTCTAGGAGTAAAACTGTTTCAGTCTTGATGAAAAAAAAACAAACATCAAAATACATAGCGTTGTTATGTGTTCACAGTTTAAAACATTTATGAAGCACATGAAACAATATAAAGATTGTTTAAAAGTCATAACACATGCAGTCTTCGAAACTACATTTACGTGAAACATTACGTTTACATCTGATTTAGAAGATAGCTTTATATATTCGAGAGACAATCATTTATTTAAAGGATTGCATTTTCCTCACTTCCGGTTTAACCAGAGTTGCAAAAAGGAAAGCTGATTCTTCTAAAATTACATTTATAGAAGCGCCGAAGAAAACGTAAAAGTTCAATTAAAATGCAGTTAGATGCAGGCCCGTCCTTCCGAATTGGGGGAGGGGGGGTCAATTAAAATACAGTTTTGTATTTTAATTGACCTCCTCCCCCGGATGGGGGGGGGAAATTCCGAATTAGGGGAGGGGGATCAGAGGGGGTCAATTAAAACAGTTTTGTATTTCAAAAACCCCCTACCCAGAATGGGGGGAAATTTCGAATTGGGGGAGGGGGTCAGAGGGGGGGTCAATTAAAATACAGTTTTGTATTTTAATTGATCCCCTCTCCCGAATGGGGGGAAATTTGGAATTGGGGGAGGGGGGTCAGAGGGGGTCAATTAAAATACAGTTTTGTATTTCAAAAACCCCCCTCCCCCGAATGGAGGGGAAATTTCGAATTGGGGGAGGGGGGTCAGAGGGGGGTCAATTAAAATACAGTTTTGTATTTCAAAACCCCCTCCCCCGAATGGGGGGAAATTCCGAATTAGGGGAGGGGGGTCAAAGGGGGGTTAATTAAAATACAGTTTTGTATTTTAATTGACCCCCCTCCCCCGGATGGGAGGGAAATTCCGAATTTGGGGAGGGGGATCAGAGGGGGGTCAATTAAAATACAGATTTGTATTTTAATTGACCCCCCCCTCCCGAATGGGGGAATTCGGAATTGGGGAAGGGGGTCAGAGGGAGGTCAATTAAAATACAGTTTTGTATTTCAAATCCCCCCCTCCTCCGAATGGGGGTCAATTAAAATACAAAACTGTATTTTAATTGACCCCCCTCTGACCCGCTCCCCCAATTCGGAATCAACCCCCAATTCGGGGGCGTCAATTAAAATACAAAACTATTTTAATTGACCCCCCCCCTCTGACCCCCTCCCCAAATTCGGAATCCCCCCCCCATTCGGAGGAGGGGCGGTCAATTAAAATGCAAAAGTGTATTTTAATTGACACCCCCTCTGACCCCCTCCTTCAATTCGGAATCCCCCCTATTCGGAGGAGGGGGGGTCAATTACAATACAAAACTGTATTTTAATTGACCCTCCCTCTTACCCCCCTCCCCAGTTTGGAATCCCCCCATTCGGGGGAGGGGGCTCAATTAAAATACAAAACTGTATTTTAATTGACTCCCCCTCCCCAATTCGGAATTTCCCCCCATTCGGGGGAGGGAGGTAATTGAAATACAAAACTGTATTTTAATTGTCCCCCCTCTGACCCCCCACCCCCAATTCCGAATTCCCTCCATTCGGGGGAGGGGGTCAATTAAAATACAAAACTGTATTTTAATTGACCCCCCTCCCCCCAATTCCGAATTCCCCCCCATTCTGGGGAGGGGGTCAATTAAAATACAAAATTATTTTAATCGACCCCCCTCTGACCCGCTCCCCCAATTCGGAATCAACCCCCAATTCGGGGGGGGTCAATTAAAATACAAAACTGTATTTTAATTGACCCCCCCTCTGACCCGCTCCCCCAATTCGGAATCAACCCCCAATTCGGGGGGGGGGTCAATTAAAATACAAAACTGTTTTAATTGACACCCCTCTGACCCCCTCCCCCAATTCGGAATCCCCCCCATTCGGAGGAGGGGGAGTCAATTAAAATACAAAAGTGTACTTTAATTGACCCCCCCTCTGACCCCCTCCTTCAATTCGGAATTAAAATACAAAAAAAAGTGCCTGCGAAAAGAATGAAAATGATTTTCGTCAATACTTTGCAAAAGACACTCTAAAACAACATTCAGAAAAAAAAAAAACACATGAAATTAATGTGTAATCGAGTATCGTGGGATGTGTTTCGATGAATAATGCATGAACAGAAAAATCATTTGAAAGAAATAACGCTGTTTTCACTGAAAAGCAAAGCGAAATCTAGATTGTTAACATAGAAAAACGCTCAAACCAACCCTAGGAGATCAGCGCCACAAGTGGCGACAACGGTAACTTCGCCTTGTACGAAATTTCCTTTGATCTCCGCCGCGTCTGGCTAGCCGTTTTAAGATCGCAGGTAGCCATGGTCCGACGTTCGTCTACGCCCTCCCCCGAGGAGTCACGGAAACTGACTCGCGTCGGTCCCGGGTTTATTGTGAGGGAAAAGTCACGTGAAGTGAAATAGGATGGAATCTCGGTCGTTCGACACCACGAGGGACCGCAAAATGGGTGGCGTCGAGCAGGCATCCGCTCGAATGAATGAATGAAGTGACCGCCCTCAAAAGAGCGCGAGCACTACGACCACAGGTCTGTTGTACTATCCCCGTTGGGTTCCTTAGGGTCGGGGGTAGAGCCCGATAGCTGAAACGAACTTAATAGTCCAGTCATGTTGTCCAAAAAAAGGAGCTAAAATCGCAAATCACGATGTAGTTCTAAATTTTTAATATGTTGTTTGGGGTCACTTAGGGCAGGGACGTATCCAGAAAAAAAATTCGGGAGGGGCCCAGTTTCGCACATTACCCAAACACACATACATTTTTGTGTGTGTTATGAGTCTAATTTCTAGCTGTCTAGTCCCCCCCCCCCCACACAATATTTGATGTGTGTGTGGTGTTTTTTTTTTTTTTTTTTTTCATTTCTTTATTCTTACTATTTTCTTGAACAGACCTTTATTGCGAATAGGGGTATCAAGAGAGATATGCAATGAAAACTTTTTTAAGTGGGGTAGAATGTTTGTAATTTTAGGGGCTCCGGAGGTTTCTCCCCCGGGCAAATTTTTGAAAAAAAGTTTTAAAATTCTGCATTTTGAGGCCTTGTATGGGGCAATTGGGACTCAAAAACATGTTTGACAAGTAGGCAAACAACAATCTCATGAATGTTCTGCATTCCTTTGCAAATTAAGATTAATCAAAGCATAAAAAATGTTTTTTAACATTAAGCGACAGAGAGGAAGGACAAGGGAGGAGAAAAGATTAACACATTATCACTTGATCAGTTCCCCAACTCACCGACAGACACAGCACTTAGTAACATAAAATAACCAATGGTATAAAACACATAAAATTCTTTAAAAGAAATAGTGTAGAGATTTAAAAAAAAATTAATGAGAGAGTAACATTTTGGTCATTTAATTAATTCATAGTTTAATTATTTGATAAGAAATAGGATTGAAGCACTTTTAAAGGAGTTTCAACAAGGTATTTAATTATTTTCAAAGACTCTAGAACAGTTAAAATTCTTTAAAACATTTCATTTGCACTTTCCAGTCTCTGATGTTTTAACAGTTGATTGGACAGTCTTACGAAATTGTTAAAACTTTGAAACACATCTTTTAAAGATTAAAAATTGATATTAAAAAATACTTGTAACGACAAAAAATGTATTTTTTTCTGTGCATTTTTTGTAAAAAAATTTTTTACATTTCGCCTCAAAGGATTCAACTGTTCTGTTAAGATAAAAAATAGAGAATGACATTGGCAAAAAAAATATTTCAATATGTTGTTGGCAGAAGAAGTTATGACCGTTTGAATATCGGTAAAATATGACATTTTTCATATTTCGGCCTTACGCAACTAAAAGCACGCTGAACTTTCCTCCGTTATTTATACATTATTTTAAAGTGCTTACACTGGTCTCTCAAACGACACTACTTTTGCCGTGCCAACTGAAATGTACAAGCTGTTTTTGGACCTCAAAAACGCTAAAAAACGTCAAAAATGCCTTGTTTTGAGGGCCTTCACTGACCTTACGGCAACAGCTTATTACAAATTTAACATTCATTTTGAAAAGTTTTAACCTTCTATTTTCCATATACAAAAAGAAAATTGGAGTTAAATAGTTCCTGGTAAGAGCTTTGGCTCACAGCAACTTCCATGTCTTGAAAATCCGCTTAATTTTTGATGCCGCACCTTCACCTTTAGGGATCCATAAAAACCAAACAACTCAACTTTAGAGCAAAACATCCTGGATTTGGTCTTTCAATAAGATAATAAACATTTGGTAATTTTTTGGAAAAAATCTGAGAGGTCATGAATCACAGGCGTGACACTCTCTCAGATTCTTGCTCTTAAAATAGCTGTTTCTTACCTGCCTATCTCAATTATTTGAATTCCATAACACCTGCTCGTTTTAGTTTACTGTGTAAATTCACTGCTTGGACATCGATAATTTTATTCTTACCACTAGCTGCGTGGCCCGTCTTTTGCACGGGATCTACTTCAAGAATAAAATTTATGTCAAGTGAAGCGTGTCTAAAAGTCCCAATGAGTATTGGGAATATTCCCCAAGAATTGGGGAAAAATCGGAACGGCACTCACTCAAAAATGCAGGAGTGAAAATCTTCCGTGGATCCGCGATTTTCCGCTTCTCGTATTTTCTCGTTCCTTCTGCGATTTGAAACTTAATGTTGCATCAAGTTTGGAAGAAAAAAAACTCATAATTGAAATAAAGCTTAAAAGAAGTTTGTTTTAACCTCTACTAATTTCAGTTACCTTATTACAATTTTTAGTTTGATATTTTTTTATACTGATTCTAGTTACCAGGAATGAAAATCTTCCGCAAATCCACGATTTTCCGCTTTTGTGTCTTTCTGTTTGCGACCTAACAAATGTCGCTTTAAGTTTAGAAAAATAAAATGTTCATTATTAAGTTAAAGCTTAAAATAAGTTGATTTAAAGCAGAAGAGGTTGAAATTACTTCCAACTTCCAATATAATGGAAATATTTTTCGGATGCAGCAGGATTGATACATCAAGAATGATATACAATTATCCACAAACTATGCTTTCGATTTTGGCATGCTGCCAAAAGCATAAGTTTCCATTGTAGGGAGTAGAAATTAAGAAAATTCAGCTAAAATATTACGGATCTTAGTCAAAAAATCGTTAAAATTATTTTGATCTTTGTGGTTTATCAAAGTAACTGAAGCCCATCCAATATTAGTTAGAGAATTCATTCCTTGAAGAACACATTACTAATTCATCTAAAATTGCACCCCTCCCCCTTTTTTTCTTGGTTTCTACAATGTGGATGATTTAAATAGAGGATGTGTAGTTAAAAAGTTTTAAATATGCCTTCAATCTGCTGGTTTTACTCAAGATTTTACTCCTCAAGCTAAGAGGAAATCTCACATTAATGTAATTTATTATAATATTTTTAAAAAATCTGCCCAAACACTAATCTGTGAAATTTTTTCCTTTTTTTTTTAAATTTTGAGCTGTTTTTATCCCTGAAAATATCCCCTTTGAGAATTTCCTCAATTTAGCGACTATTCAAAAAACAGTTTTGTTTTGTACCCATTTATTCAACTGTAGCGTTTTGGAGACTGAAATAGTTTTCCATCTGGCTTCCATTGCATAAATGTCCCTCTCTCCCAGCGCATCGGCCGCCTGAAGAGGGCCCTGGGCCTCTCGGAGACCGAGGGCCACGGGACGGAGGACCGCAAGGGGGGACGGAGGACGGAGGACCCCTCCCTGGCCCGGGGGGACGCGGAGAACGGGATCCACGACCTCCAAGACCCAGGTGAGATTTTTTCAATGTAGTTGAAATCTGAAAAGGAAACTCCCATCATCGATATAAAGCAGTGTTCTAATTTCACATTAGCTACCAGTGTTTTTTTCGGCTTTCTTTGCTCTTTTTCCATAAGAGGATTTTTGCCTGCAGCTCGTTTAATTCCTATTCCATGCCGATGAGTGCATAATAAGAACACTGCAGTCCATGGATGGAACAAACGAGCCGGTGGTGTATTGCATTCCATCATCCATGTTTTTCAGCAGGAGTCATTAAAGGCCCTGCTTACGCATTCAAAAAAAAAAAAGACTTGATGATCGTACCATTCATTTTTGAAGGAATAAACAAGTTATTTTATTCAAAAAATTTCTTAGAGCTTCTTTCTTCCCCTGAGCTCTTGCTTCACAGAAAATTGTATTCAGTGTTTAAGGTTTCAATCTCTTTGCATCTTGTAAGTTTTTCAATTATTTGAGAAATGCTACCTTAAATCTACTTTGGGCCATTCCACTGAAAATGGTGATTTTGTCCCGCTTGTGACGCTTCATATATTTCATTTAAAAGGGTAATAAACAATGTTTTGCCGCTTAAAAAATCACACACCTATGTCGTTTCTCTGAACCGGTCATTTTCCACCCTATTTCATTTTGAGACACCAGTGTGCTCGCACGTATATTATTATATCTTCTCAATTGAACATGTTATGATTATGAATGAACTGTTATATTTACTTCACTTCCACAAAAAAAAAAAAATAAATAAATAAAATGAATAGATATTGGATGCATGATACTCAGAAATGTATTACATTTCCACCTTGTTCACTAAGAACAAAATGCATAATATCAGAATGAAAGTCTGAGCTTTTCTGTAGCATTAAAAATTGTTTGAGCAACAATAATGAAGCTAAATATTAAATAAAATTAATAAAATTTTTTTAATGCTACTTTTTACTTTCTTCTATATCTAATATTATCAGGGGCGTAGGAACCGGGGGAGCTGGGAGAGCTCGGGCTCCCTCTGGAATATTTCAGACCGGCTCAGCTCCCCCGGAAAAATTCCCTTTTTACAACCTTTTGTAATATATTTTTTCCCGCGAACCTGGTTTCAAAAATGTGATCTTTTTTCTAGGAAATTCACACAATAAGCAGCAGGGGGGAGTCAAAGTGGCTCTTGTTCTCAACATCATCCAAAATCATCTAAAAGTGCGTTCCTAAAGCTACAATTTAGGAAAATTGCCAAGGATTATTTTGCTACCCCAGTTCATGATTTTGCTACCCCAGTTCATGATTTTGCTACCTCTAATGTAACCAAAGATAGCCTCAATTTGCTTTTAAGACTTGTATTTCAAAATTTTTATAACCTTCTAAAGTCACCAAAAATCGTCGAAAGTCTTTTTCAAAAGGTACCATGGAAATTTTTCTGGGAAAAAAGTTTCAGACTTCCTATTTCTGAACAAATATTACATCAAAAACCAAGTAACTAAGTTCATATTAACAATATAAAAGTATGCTTGTCGTAGTGTTTTTAACTTTATTTTATTCACAAAAAATGTTTATGTGAACATGTAGGACTTTATAATTGAGCTATAGTGTAAAGAATGACAAAGTGTATTTGCTCCCCCCCCCTCTCCTAAGAAACGCCAGGTTCTGGTACTGCACCGAGCTCCCCCTGTTTTTACCAAGTTCCTACGCCCCTGAAATATATAGAAGAAAGTATTGGATTCGTGAAAATTTTCGAATGTCGAATTTTGACGGATATGCACGTTTTGAGGTGCGCTGAGTTCATTTCGATCATTTTTGGAAAATGTCTGTCTGTGTGTCTGTTTGTATGTGTGTGACCAGTTTTTGTGGCCGCGCTAGAGCAAAAACTACTGCATGAAAGCAAACTAAAATTTTTGCACATATGTACCACCATGTGAACTGGTGCACCTGACTTTTTTTCAATTTGTGTGTCAATATCTCAAAGGGGGTGGAGCAATCAAAAGTGCTTATTTTGTCATTGCACCTACTGTATCTCGGGAAATATTGCTGCAATTTGAATGAAATTTGGAATAACACTAACCCAATATGGAAGCAAGCATCGATTAAATTTTGGCGCCAATCGACCCAGGGGGAGGGTGGGGTGATTTTTGCGCTTAGTCAACAATGCGAAAAATTAATTCATTAAAAAATCGTTTTCACGCTATTTAATTGTCAAAACATCTGAAAACTTTCAACAATGATTTGAAATTTTTAACTGTTGCCAATTTCTTTTTACTAACAAATAAAATATTCGCAATTAATCTAAACAAGGCTTTTGCAATGATTTCCAATTTCGCTCATTGATTCTGCATTTGCAGGGTTATTACGATAATTGGGAAATTGGAGCTGTCTCCAATTATTCGAGCGAGTACGTATTTTATTTTGTAACCGGAATTCATAAGATAGATATAGAAGAAAGTTTCGTGACGGCCACAACAGCTAGTTTTATTCATTGTCTGCAAATTTAAGCTTATATTTTATTATGCTGAGGCGTCAAATTTAAATGCTATTGCAATATGTTGCTCCTTCGAAGAAAGTAAACGGAGAATGAATGTCGTTACGGTTTTAAAGGCCAGGCGGATGCCATCCGACATGGATGGTCCGACAAACGATATCGTTCGGTAGGAGTCGGGAGAGGGAAAAGAGCATGGCATACGTTAATGCATTTTGCTAGCCAATGTCGGATGACAACAGTCGTGTACGATTTATCGCTGTCCTGTCAGTAAGTGGAAAAGCGCTCTAAAAATATTAACCAGTTCATACAGCACATGGCAGGAGGTTGACTTTGAATGTCACGCATGTGACTCATACAAATAACTTAAATTTGATATAGCAAAGTTCTTAGTCAAAAACATAACTGTTAGGAGTATCTTCAAATCAAATGCGTGTGGACTCCTATTCAGTTAAAATATTAGGATCTATAACAAAATGGTGGTGAAATTTTCGATTATAATTGTTCCGCACATGATGGTGGAATGTCCCACGTTTTTTTTTTTCCCCCAGCAAATTATGCAATTTATTTCAGCAATTAATCCAGTTTAATTTTTTTAGGTCATTAAATAGTTGACTACCTCAATCTATGCTGCTATTTCCCGAATCTGCTGCTTAAAATATTTGCATGTGACCGCAGAAGGATGCTATAGATGACTCACTCTTGTGCACAATAAAGAATCAAAAATCATATCTTGTATAATGCGAGAAAACGCAATGAAAATGTTTGGTTGTATGTTCCCTGATTGCAGTAAAATTTTGAAATTGATTTAAAAACAGATTACTAATTTTATAGCATCAGCTCTCCTTTTTCAAATGCCACACTTTCATTATTATTTCATGCCAATAGTAATATGACCCTTATCGCCATTTATAAAAGAGTCATTTTGAACCTGTTACAGTGTGGTGTGAAAGGTTTTGTCTCGCAGGAACCAAATCAACATCTTTACTGTAGTAAAAAGTTCACTTTCAAACACTAACTCGAAACCTTGAAACAGCTCATTTTATTCCTGAAATGTCCTCGAATACTTCTCGAAAGCAGTTTCCAATTTTCTTTACCATTCATGATTGTTGGTGTATTACTTGAGCTGTTCTGCTATGACTCACAGTCTGCCCCTCTGAAACATCTGAATCTGTTTTAGATGATCAGAAATTTTATGCATTAAAGATCATTTTTTTCTGTCATTTGTAATGCATTGAAGGAAATACTCTATTTCATGGAGGTTTACCTTGAGTATCGAAGGGATTGACACATTTGTTCGATGAAAGACGGGTGTATTTCTTGAGAAGTCCCAGCATATCTAATAAGAATTTATTTCAAGGATTTCTAGAAAGTGTAAAGTAGATTTTTTACTTGAACATGGATATTTCTTGGTTGGAAACACGTTTTTTATATATTTTTCTTTTTTTTTGAAAGAGAGTGAGAATCTCTTCCATACTAATATATAACGCTCTCTCATCTCTTCCTTAGGTTCTCCCCCCTCCCTCCTCTCCGAGGAGGTGGAGTCGGTGGCCATCGAGTGGAGGACCCTGCGGAACGTCAAGGAGTGCATCTGCTCCACCCCCTTCGACCACTTCAGGAGGAAAGTAAGTACTTTGCGACTTCAAAACAGTGGAGATAGCTCTAGGGGGTACTTCGAACTTCCTTCTGATGGGGAAATTTTGAGACAGTAGTTGTAAAAAGGTAGGTTCCGGGTTCGGCGGAAATTTTTAGAAATGAAAGTTTTAAAAACGAGATTATAGGCTATGTATGACTCTCGACGCGAGGGTGCGGGATCCGTTTATTTTTCGGAAACTGGGTCGAAATCGATAGATTCTCTCTCTTTACTTTTCAGAAATTGAACTTTTAAAAATGCAGTTGTAGACAAATGTTAAGGGAATGGGGGTCTGAGGCACTTCCCTGGACAATCTTCCAAATTGAAATCCAAAAAACTTAAACAGTATTCTATGATCGATGATATTAGGAGGAGGTCTTAAGAGGCTATCTTGCATCCATTTTTCATAACTGGTTTTAAAAACCAAATTTTTCACAATCTTTGGTGCTATCAGAGGAAAAAGTTTCGGTGGTCCCTAAACTCTGAAATTGAAGTCTTAAAAACGTGATCGTAAGACCACGTCAGATAACTCGGGAGTCTCCACAACTTTTCGAAATTGAAAAACACACAAAGGCAGCTTTAAATACTTTCCGATGTCGTGAGGTGTTCCTCGGTTCTCTCCAGTAAATTTTGCGAAATGGGAGCTCCGGAAACGACTTTTGAGACACTCCATACTGATTTTGGTGGTAGGGAGAGGGGAGTGTCCGAAACTTTCTTTTCCGAAGCACTGTAAAAAAGAAAGGAATGGGACAGGAGGAGGGCAATTAGCTTACGACTAAGTTAATAAATACTCTTGGAAATTTATAAGTAAAAGATTTCATCTTAAAATAAATGAAGGCAACTTTTTTCCTTTCCCGAAACACACACCCTTTTCTCTTCCATGATCTCTCTCTGTGTTGCAGTTCCACTGCTGGGCGTGCGGGGACGTGTTCTGCATCCGGTGCATCGACAAGCGGCTGCCCCTGCGGGGCCACGGCCACGGGCGGCCCGTGCCCGTCTGCCGCCACTGCTACCGGGAGCTCATGAGGACCAACTCCGTCGACTCCTGACTCCGCCCCCGCCCCTGCCTGTACATATATACATATACATAAAGAGAGTACTTACTTTGCGTGCGTGTCTTTCTGTTTTCGTGCTCCGTCCTCGCCGAGGGTGGCGCTCGGGGACTTCCGTGGGAAATTTTTCAGAATTCAAGTCCTAAATGAAGGGCTCGGGCTTAAACGGTGGTGACTGGCATTTTTAAAATCAAAGGTATGGCTTGTGAAAATTTCGAAAAATGACTGTGGGAAGTATTTTGATTTTAAATGTGTTTATCCTTAAACCCCGTAATATTTCTGTTCATATGCCTGCATACCATCGTTTTCAACAAACGATTCGAGTTTTACACTTTTGTCGGATACCACTCTTTACGCTCAAGCACTTCAAATATGGAATTGTGGATCATCTTTGACAATGCTGAGTGAGGGCATCGGGACGTTTCCCTCCACAAATCTTTGTCACATTCTTTTTATTAGGACCCATTTATAGGCGGCCGGAGCGCCCGATCTCCCCGGTCGCCGCAGTTCCATTCTCACTCCGGGCTCGTCGGTCCGGAACAGTTCGCGTACGGATGCTTTCCGGAGGGGGGGGGGGTAGGTACGGGTTCCTTTTCCGGATACACTCGAAATTTATTTATTTTGCCCGAGGAAAGGCATGTCGGCATACATATATCTCGGTTTGTCCATGTGTTTTTGCACACAAGGAAATCGGCACCACATTAGACATACGACTGCCCCTTCGCCGAGACGTTCTTTCGTACCTTTCCGGGCGGCGGCACCCTGTATGATGAAAGTAATAGTCACTAAACTTATTGACACGAGCGAAGATGAGACTTTCCCTCGAACGGCCGGCGATCGAACCGGAGGCGGAAAACATCGTATAGAAGCTGAGAGCCAAACAGTCAATGTGTCGGCTGTCATAGTTCTTGTACGAGATGATATCTGCCTCTAGCTCGGTTACTTCCTATTCAGGACCAATAAGTCCAGAATAAGGAGGAAACGGCAGTCTCCGGATGGTGTCACCGGACTGGATATACGTTACAAGTAGTTCTGCCTGAAGTCACGGTTGAAGGGCACTCGGCCGGGTTATTCTCCAGTGGAAAAGAAAATATAGATGCTTTTCTTGATGTAAATCAATTTTTTAATAGGAACAATTTATGTAATGCTTCATGCTCTGTGAGATTTGTGGTTAAGAAAATTCGAGCATAAAATATCACTGAGTCATTGTTTAACCCTACACTGCATGGTGTTGCCAATTGGCTACATGGACAATTTGTCCTCCTTATAAATAGCAGGATGTAGTCATAAGGCAACTCAATGCATAAAAACCAAGTATTGGGTATATTTAAAGCAACTATCACCATTTATCCTCCATACATGGCAGCACTGGTCTGTTACATGCTCTTAAATGAATCCACATGGATAGCTTTTAAAATCACTCAAACTACCATGTTTTGAAATTATTTTTTACAATGAAATATTTTTCTTCGTCTTTTAAAAAAATAACATGAATAAAATAAACATTTATCTTTCGTTTAAGATGCGTTTTACATCAAAATAATTATTTGGAAAAAATCTAGGACATAATACACGTCTGTAGCCATTTGGCAACATTATGCAGTAAGCATCCAGAGAACACTTCGATTCATCTCTATAGTTCATGAAGTATGTGCTTTGTTTATGTTTCGCGCTAGCTTCTTTCTCTTTCTGGAAGGTATAATATAATCATGCAGACCCAAAAGTGGTACTTTCAGCTGTTCTACCGTTTATAAGACCTCGCAATTATCAATGCTTAGTTGATGTTCAACAGAGTGAACAAACAAACAATCAATAGGGAAAAGCCTTTAAAACGTGTTCATTTTAGATTTCAGTTAGCACAAACGTTGTGCTTACACGGAAAAGTAAAGTCATTAATAATTTTAAAATATAGTTTTGAAAAAAAACTAGAAAATACGCTTTTACATTGGAATATGCGCAGTGATCATCACGGGTTTCCCTCTGATTTTCAAAACTACTGAATATCCGCACTTAAGTTTACATGTACTTATAATACATCAATATGCAATACAGTTTAGCCTTCTTTAGTATTAAAAATAATATTAAATATATTACTTTTATATTTGCAAAGAACGTAAATTTTATCTTTTATTCAGAGTTACATACATACAAACAAACCCACATGTGAAATTAATAAAAGCGTATTAAAAAGAGACCATTAGCTACAGAGGAACTAGTTATAAACCAAAAAAAAAGGAGAAAAGAAAGAAAGCTTGCGTAAGAGAGTCTCCAAAAGACATCAGATTTGACAGAATTGATCATCGAAAAGTACAAGTACATATAAAAATTAATGTAAAATGTCAACATGTAAAGGATTACAAGAGTACAGTACACCAAATGTTCAATTCCTCTATTTTTTTACAAAAAAGAACTAATTTCAAGACTATCATTTATAATCATTTTTATCTGTTGAATGCATGGTGTAGCCATTTGGCAACAAAACTATTTTTAATTAGAAAGGGGTGAAAATTTAGAGTTAAATTTTTAAAAATATTTTTCCATGTTTTCTTATTACATTGACAAACCCATATATTTTTTTCTACGAAAAATAAAAAATCATGCAGTGTAGGGTTAAAGAAACGCACATACTGAAACAGAATAAGTCATTAAAAATAAGTGCTGCAACAGGGATTGCAAATGACAATGATCTTGGTTTCAAAAAAAGTTATGAATATTCTTAACAGAGTAAACTAGAGAGTATTGAAAATTATAAAAAGTGCATAGATGTCGAAAGTGGAAGTAATTGTTCCGAACATCGCCAAAAGGGCAGGGACGGATCGGGGCTTCCGAACGGGTGATGGGGGAAGTGACTCAAAGGGGGCCAACATTTTCTTAAAAGTTATACACACACGCAAAAGTTTTTCAATATGCGTTTTCGAGATCATTTCTGGTATTAAAATTGGCTACAAATGCCCCTTATAATAGAGAACTTCTGGTCCCCACGTACCCTTCCGGTGTACACAATTTTAAATTGTCATTTGATTTGCTTGAAAAGTTGTCCTCTCGAGTCTCCTTTAAAAGGTCTTTTGAAATGAAGAAAAAAAAAGTTTTCCTTTTTAACTGTATCCTCCGAGCCCGTCGCGAGATCAAAACAGGACTTGTTCAATTTCACACAATAATTTTTGCTCTAGAGCAACCGAAAGGAAAAAAAAACGGGTCACACATACGAACATTTTTAAAAAATGATCAAATTGGACTCGGCATACCTCAAAACGTGCAAATACAGTGTGTCTCGAAATGATAGGTCCACCCTTATTTTTCGAAATTGCGACTCTTCATTGAGAATAAGAATCACTTTTTTTTATAGTGATTATATATCTGTAGTTGATATAACTATGTTTGAAGAAATTTCTTAAAAATAAATCATTTCTTCTTATTTGATTCAAATTTTCATACCGTTTCAAAAAGATAGGTCCGCCTTCAGAAATTTTACCCCAACCACGATTATTTCCAAAAATTTGCATAAGTATCGTTGCTTAGTCTTACTACGGGATTATGCTTGATGCTGTGGAGGTATTTAAACAGATTTGAACAGCACTTTGTAGTCAAACAAAACGGGTTGTCGTTGCAGTCTTTCGCTGGTTGAGCAGGGGAAAATTGATGCATTTAAACAGTCTGGAAAATTGAATAGAGAAATAGGTAAGCTTTTAAACAGATCACAAAGTGTTGCAAACAATTTTTTTCTATTTAGAAATGCTTATAGCAGTAAAAAATCCTCTGGCCGCCCATCAAAAGTGACACCCCGACAACGAAGCACTATCGTAAGGGACCTAAAATCTTGAAATAATGAGCATATCCACTTTGGCCAAACGACTAAACCCTTCAATATCAAAATCTACAGTCCACAGAGCGGTAAAGAAGTTCAACAATTTAGTTTACGGAAAAAGGAAAGCGGCTCCGAAATTGACTAAAAAGCACAAAGAAAAGAGATTGAAATTTGCTCATAAAGTGATGTCCTGGAAACAAAATAGGCATCGTGTGATATTCAGTGATAAAAAGGAATTCAACCTGGGTGGTCCAGATGGTTGGCATTATTACTGGCATGATCCGCGTAACGACAAACAGATCTTCTCGAAGAGGCAAGCTGAAGTTATGGTGAGTGCCCAATTCAGAGGGACAGGAAAAACTGATACAGCATTTGTAGACAATCGTTTGAATGCTGCTGGCTATAACAAGCTGTTTGAACAATATTTTCTTCCGCAATTAGAGTCCATTGGGTGCTAATTCTTCATGTTCCCACCGGACAATGCTCCTCTGCACTCTGCAAAGTTCACTTTGAAATGGTTTCTGGATAATGTTGTACATATTATCGATTAGCCTCCTTGCAGCCCCGACATGAATCCAGTAGAAAACATGTGGGGTCAAGGGCGGATCCAGCTTCTGGCTAAGGAGGGGGTCATCTTCGAAAGGGGGGGTCAAAGTGCAATTTTTGGGCAAAAATGGGGGGTTTTGACAATTTTTCCGTAATATAAGTATCAAAAATGCAATTTTTTGCGATATTTTGTCGGGTAAGGGGGGGGTCATGACCCCCCCTCTGGATCCGCGCCTGTGTGGGGTACACTCGCAAGAGCTGTGTATTAGGGTGGGGCGAAAAATAAAAAATTTTTCAGATCAACTTCTAATAGTTGCTAAAAGTTGTCTTTGGTGATAGTTAGCTTTTGTGCAAAATTTGAGAAAAATCGGTTAATATCTTCAGGGGCGCTGCGATCGCAAAGTTTTACCGTAGCTTTGTTATGGATTTTATGGTTAAAATATCAACAAGAATGCCTTTAGCTAATCGAATTGCATTTTTTAACTCATAAGATATATTCATGCATTCAAAGCATATGAAACAACTCACAAATTTTTTTTTTGTATGATATATTTATATTTCAAGCATTTAAAAAGAAACAAAAACGTGAAAAAAAGTGATTTTTTTAAAATATAAATCTATCATATAAAATAATGTTTGCGAGTCATTTCATATGCTTTTAATGCATGAAAACATCTTTTGAGTAAAAAAAACGCAAAGAGACTAGCTAAAGGCATTCTTTTTGATATTTTAACCATAAAATCCATAACAAAGCTATGGTAAAACTTTGCGATCGCAGCGCCCCCTGAAGATATTAACCGACTATCACCAAAGACAACTTTTGGCAACTATTAGAAGTTGATCTGAAAAACTTTTTATTTTTCGCCCCACCCTACTGTGTATGCAGGCGGAAGGCAGTACAACAGTACTGCAGACTTAAAAAAGGCTATTTCCTCCGAATGGTCAAAAATCGGGACAAATTGTTTGCAAAAACTTGTAGAAACCATGCCAGATAGGATTTATGAGAAACAAAATTAGAAAAATTTCTTATTAATTCAACATTTATTTGATGCTTGGTTCAGTGGACTTATCTTTTTCAAACAGCCGTTTCATCTAATTTTAGTTTCCCTCATTATTCCTATTATTTGTAAATTATTTATAAGCTATTTTACATTGAATGAAGTAATGTAGTTTATAAAATAGTACTTTGCACACAATACAACCTTTTTTTACCAGCATAACTTTTGTTTTTACAGGTGGACCTATTATTTTGAAACGCACTGTAATTCGAAATTCAAAAATGTTCCCAAATCCAACACTTGCTTCTATATATGGGTCATTCCAGCGAAAATGGTACAAATCAGTCCCGAGACTTTGGAATTTTTTATAATCAATTTTAATAACTACCACACATTAAGTGTATTTTTATTGGTTCTTCATTTAATTTTGTGTAATCAAGTAAGGTTTTATAAATTACTGTTTAGGGTCATTCCATAGTGACTAACGCAACATTCAGAGCTGATTTTGTAACTGTTTTTACTTGTAACTAAAAGAATAAAAAAATATTTTTCAGTTATGCTGGTGGATTTACAATGTACATGGTATCTATGTATCATTTCTGCTAAGAAGTTAAAATAAAATGACTGACAGTAGATATTTTTTCAACTAAAATAGCAGCGTGACTAGCGTAACATTTTTGCAACCCTGAAAATGAATGCTC
The DNA here is from genome assembly GCA_038373865.1 of Uloborus plumipes. Classification (NCBI taxonomy): domain Eukaryota; kingdom Metazoa; phylum Arthropoda; class Arachnida; order Araneae; family Uloboridae; genus Uloborus; species Uloborus plumipes. Next base: position 13,993 of record JAXGGA010001774.1, on the reverse strand, counting down.
ATGTTGTAAGGAAAAAATTTCTCAAAGTTAAGCAAGTGTTAAAAATTGATTGATATATTTGAAAAATGTGTAAAGTTGGCTTTCAAAAACATAAAACACATTTATTAAATCTTAATTTTTTTTAGTCTTAAGTGTCATTTTTGCTCAAGATGGAGTGTGACTAACGTAACCATCGAATAACAAGCAGTAAAGACACTACAAACTATTTATAATGGGGCCACGTGGGCCTAAAGGTAGAGTACTCTCCTCGCAAGCAAGTGGTCGCGGGTTCGAGTCCCGCCTTGCCCATGGATGTTATTTCATCCTCTGTGTGCCGAAAATCTGTCCTGTGTTTGACAGGAGGCAAGGCGCATAGTACGCAGTCCTCATGCATGTCGAAGCTGATGACTTCTGTATAAAAAAAAAAAAAAAATATTTATAATGGCTAATCTCAGTGATGATTAAAATACTTTTTCAATTTTTTTTTTTAACTTCTTAAGTTGTATAATTTTTATTTATTTTTTGATACCTTTTTCACTTCATATTTTTTTTTCTTCGGCTGAGGTTGACATTTCTATGGAATGACCCTTTAGCAAGATCCAAAGATCACAATTTGCAGCTGCTTTATCATTTTCGAGTCTTGCAGTGCGGGTGTGTTGAAAATCGAATCGAAGGATATTCCAAAACCTGTTTATACCCATACTTGCTCTCTAAAGTGGATATGAAGTCGTGTTCCACATTTCTGCTGTATCATCGGTGTTTGAATTATTTGCCCTGCTGTTATTAGAACTCCAATAAATGTTCGAAATTCTTCAGCTGTCAATTTCGACTGTATTAGATGCTTTTTGCTTCATTTATCATGATTATATTTCTCCTAAATAGTAACAGCCTTCTGATTTGTTTGTCTCACAACCATTTCATCTGTAAATACACGCTTGAATGTTTTTCGAATGGACAAATTTTGTGTTTCCACTTCTTCAAGTCAAGATCCATTGGAGAAAAAGAGCTGTTTTCCACTCTATGCCCTTTAAATTTCGAAGTCTGGGTGTAAAACTCTCCGCATGCTCTTCTCTTTTATTGTGCGGACTAATGGTCTTGACGGCGACAATGAGATATCAAGAACATACTTTTCAATTTTGATGCTGACAAGATTGATGCAGTCTTTATATTGCAAGATAAAATAAATATTCATGTCAAGATGTATGTAATATTGCATACGTTTTTTAAATCTTTATGCAATGTTGATATGTCAAAATGTTTGTATACGCCTTGTCATAATTTATGCAGAATTAAATATGCAATATTGATGCTGTCAATACAATATCAAGATCCGTCAAGAATGATGCAAGAAGTTTTGCTTGTTGGAATAATATAAGCGTTATTAAAAAATTGGCCCTGTAAGTTTGTTAGATATTGAGAAAAAGGAACATGAAACATTTATGTTTAAACAAAAATGCATGGAACAATTTCATTCATGTGAGGAACACCGTGAATGCTGTTGAAAGGACAAAAAGTATTGAAGCAAATACCCCCACAGCTCGGTCACGACATACCGAGACTGCAGTTTCGTCTTTATTCTGGACCCTCATCCAGGAATAGCCAATAAACGAGCTCGAGGCAAAGAGTATTGGTGCTTGTGTTTATTTGATAATCAAGTGCAATATGTGGTTGGAAAGATAAAAGTTTAAAAATGTTTATGCTATAAAAGAGTAAAAATATAATTTTTACCTTACCTGGTCCCCTTATTAAACTGCAGCTTCGGGTTCGCACGCATGAAATTGGATAACTATGAAAATGAACCCCTTCTCGCTCGCTCCCGTGACTTTTCCAGACAGGAAGAATGAAAGTTGTTCATTTCTTTTGCCCGAAAACATTTTACATTTGACAGCAGCAACAGGATATTTAATAAAATTATTTTTTAAACATATTTTTTTTAATTTTCCTTGCTTGCTGGAAAACCAACACTAAGTCCTAGCAACCCTGAATGTTGGCTTTTCATGAAAAAATTATTTTTTGCAAAATTTCAAGCTAAAAACAAATAAAAGAATTAATGTTTTTGTTGTTCATGCATATACTCTCGTATAAGTTTCAAGGACAAAAAAAAAAAAAAAAAAAAAAAAAAAAAACAGGCACATTGGTGACCGTTTTCTTGAAAATGAACCAATTGTTAAGGGGTTTAGGTGGGGTGGTCAAACTAATTAAAATAGGGGTAAGCACAGGTGTAAAACTCTTTTGTGAATGTGGTATGGAAAGAAACAGACAGCACCTATAGGAACACAACATTTATTAAAAGAGAAAGGATCAGTTTGTGAGTTCGATGAGGGCCTCCACCACGTTCCCGTGATGTTCCCGGAGCTTGAGTTCCGCGATGTTCCTTGAAATTTCAATCTCTTGCATCTGTAGGAGAGAAAAAAAATAAATATATATATACATGTATATATAGTGGCTCACAAAAAGGTTCACCAATTCCAATGAAATCGCGCTTTTTTCGTAATTAGAATTAATAGTGTGGTGTGCAGCTATGAACTTTAATTTTCATGATATTATTTAACCTTAATTCGCATTTTTATGCAAACAGAACCGAACACCACCAAGCGAGTGACAACGGCTTTAAAGCAGCCACGAAAAGGCGAGCAGTTTGCTGTCTTATCTTACGTTACCTACTGTGCCCACTGCGGCAAGATGCCAATTTTGTACATAAATGTTGGTTTAAGTTATTCACTGTACGTCCCTGCTAATGAGCCTTCTCGAAGCATTCTACAATAGTGAGATCTATGATCTATTTTGAACAAAACGACACACAATATCTTAATAATATAGCAAAATTTGATTTTTAAGAAATGAATAACCAAAGAGTGTGAACTCACAATGAGCTCGACGTCGTCCTTCTTGATGAGCACCTTGGCCAGCTCCTTCTGCCGGGCCGCCTTCTCGGCCGTCTCCCGCGAGTGCTTGTCGCCGATCAGGGACATGGCCTGGGGGGAGAAAGGAGAACACATAGTCACTCTACATTACTTTTTACGCATCATACGGGGTGGATTTGGCCGGATCTGACATACGAAAGGGGATGATAAAACAGCCATTATCGTGCCCTATTCTTAACCGTGACAGAGTTATGATAGATATGAGAAAATGTGTGAAAAAGACTGATTTCCGAAATTCCTTTAATACCCACACACAAAATAAAGGGACATTTGGAAAGCACGAACTAAATCCCACAAAAGACACTTTATCCCTTCATGATACTAGCTCTTAACGGGGAGCTATAAGCTTTGAAATGTCGAAATGGCACCAACATTTTCAAAAACAACCGTATGAGCGACACCCTGTCAAATCAACTAAAACTGGCCAGTTTCACTCGCTTTCAGATAATGAACAGAACATCCTAGTAGGCTTCAAGTTCAGCAGGAATTCAGGCTTTTGTTTCAAACAGCATGAAAATTGGCACGTCGGATTAGGGAAACGAGAAGAGTTGATCCATTCTGCTCTAAATTTTCTCTTTCATGCAAGTGTCCTGTTCAAAGAAAGTCTCAGAGCTAAATAATAATGGTAACACTTTAGTTAACAAACACAATAAGAGATAACAGCAAGTAGAAACAAAGGAAGCATTACTTTCACAAATGAAAATGCAAAATTAAAAGAATTCGACTAACATCACTTACATGTAAGCAATCTCCAAAATTTACCGGAGCTGCTGAAATGAGCAGTCCCCACACCTGATAGATGCCCTCCGCCTTTCACGAGCGGAAACTACCGTCCCTCTCGATGAAATGTGCTCCGAATGCGCATGTCCTGCAAACTGATTACTGGTGTCCCAGACTACTTTAAGTGTGGGGCATCGGTCTAAATAATTATATTTCCAGAGTGTTTGCTTTTTTCTTCCAAAATATAGATACAGGCTAGTCCTTCAAACAATAACTATATTTGTTGTCAACAACATTAAAAACAGATAAAAACAATTTTAACTGACCACCGGTCTCTCGGCATTCCTACACAGCCTCAACTTCAAATATAGCTACCACCTAATAATATTAATCTACGTGCCTGCAACGCTCAAAATGGCAAGGCAAACTATGACAAACGTAGAATTGGAGAGCCAGAAGGAAGATTCATTGTAGGTTCGCCGGATCGGCGAACGCCTAAGTAGCGACCCGCTACCAAAAAGAAACAGACAACCAAGGTTGTAAGTAAGTAAGTCAAGTGGCGTCTCCCGGTAAAGCTCCCGCTTATATACAAACCTAATTTGCATCGAGACGCAACAGTAAAGCCCCGCCCATACACGTGCCGAAGGCAGCAGCCAATCTCGACGAGGCATGTTTCTCATTTGCATATCAGCACGCCCTCTAGCGGGCAAAAGCAGGCAATCTAATTATGTGCATCTGAGCATCGATTAGATGGAGGAAAACCAATGAAGGGGTACGTAAGAAGGTGATTGTAGCGCTAATTCTATTAATTACTTCTGTGCAGCAAACTGCATTTTTTCAAGAATCTCCAAGCAAAGAAGTCCACTGGCGTCAGGTCTGGCGATCCAAGTGGCCAAGGAATGGCACCCATAAGACCAATTCATTGCAGGTATTGTTCTGTCAGAAAGTCTCAAACTGCATTTGAAGAATGCGCAGGAGCACCGTTGTGTAGGGAAATGATATCCGCTCTCTCCCGAACAGGAATAACATAAAATAAGAGAGGCCAATAATGTTCCAGAAATTCTGAATATGTGATTCTTGTCAGGTTACCCCGAAACTATCAAACAATTGCTGATTACACGAAGCCAATGTTTAAACTGTGAATTGGGGCATTCCTTGGCCACCTAGATCGCCAGACCTGATGCCAGTGGACTTCTTTGCTTGGAGATTCTTGAAAAAAAAAAAAAAAGCAGTTTGCAGGACATGCGCCTTCGGCTTGATGGAGCAGTAACAAAAGTGAGAAATGAAATTTCATTGCGAGCGACGGTAGTTTCGGCTCGTAAAAGGCGGAGAGCATCTATCAGGTGTGGGGGCTGCTAATTTCGACAAAACTTTTGAAGATTGCTTACATGCAAATGATGTTAGTCTAACTCTTTTAATTTCGCATTTTCCTTCGTGTCAAGCGCGTGAAAGTAATGCTTCCTGTTTCCACTTGCTGTTATCTCTTGTTGTGTTTGTTAACTTAATAAAGTGTTAAAAATATTATGTAGCTATAAAACTTTCTTTCCTTGAACAAATAAAACAGCACACTTACATCAACTTTCAAGGCAAGTGATTTTTAGCTTTGTCATTAACATGCCCTACAAAATGCAAGTAAAATGTACATGTAAATAAATCCTGGTAATGAGTACTCCGAAAACCTACATTTGTGGGTTCTTAATCGAAGTTAAGCCGAAAAATATTCAGATAAGACTTTTTGATAATATATTACTTGTGTTTTGTCATTCACATGCCCCAATATGAGACACGTGGATGAATCAAAAGCCAAACTTTGACAGTACAATGTTTAAAAATTATGTCTAACAGTTTACACGTTAAAAAATTTCATTAATATACCTATTGTGTTTGTGTTATTCACATACTTATTGTGTTATTCACATACCCATTGTGTCATCCACACACGTGTCCTTTTTATCATTCACATATGTCTTCAAAAAAATAAAATCCAAAATTACAATAAAATACAAACATTTAAGCTCTGCTGATATTCTACTTTAATTATGCAACTTAAGTACTTTACTGATTTTTTTCAGATTTTTAATTTTAAATTAATTTTTTGAAATCTACATGTTAGAAGGATTCCCGTATTTGTAGAATCACCCATATACATATAAGTAGGGGAGAGTGGTAAGGTACTGAATGGGCCAATTTTTGGTTTTTAATTTTTGTAATTTTCTCCAATACTTTCTTTAAAATCAGAATTGGCTCCATAGTTACTTTATTTATGTGGCTGTCTAAAAAAGTCATAAAAGTTGGATTAGAAAATGTCTATAATGAATGCTAATAGAAAGTAAAAATAAAGAAATTTGGCCCATTCCTCCCCACCCATGGGGCTGAATGAGCCACGAAACGAATTCAATGAAAACATGTGGTTTAATCTTTTATGACAAAATGCATGGCACCCGATATGATATGATACAAAATCATACTGATATATCAAAGTTGAGTTACCAAGAAAGAAAATGAAATTGTACTGCGAGGAATATAATACAGATCTGTACAAAGAGATAGAGTGGAGGGGGATGAGTGAGTATTGCATCACATTACTCAGAACTTAGGAGTAAGGAAAGAATCACTTATTTTAGTTCATGAATTTCTTTCGAAAAATTCTAATGAATAAATAAAAATACAAGAAAAATGTTTATCAATTTCATTAAATTACTTTTAACTTTTATAAATATTTTTAATAAGCAAAATTTTAATTGCTTTTGGTAAAATTCAATGTTATTATTGACAAAGTTAATACAAAATGAGAATTTTTACCCGTATCGAATCCCTCATATCGAATAGTGAAATACTGGTAGGTGTCATCACAGTTCATCTCTAATCATTTATAGAATTTCACTTATGTTTCTAACAAGTAGCTGATATTTCTTAGGGTTAAAATGTGCAAATTCATTTTTAGAAATTGCTATAAACTTATTCTAACAAGACTAAATCTAAATCTCTGACAGCCAGTTATGTTGCACATTAAAGAACAAATGAGAAAAAAAAGGAAGAAAAACCATATTTTGGTGGCCCATCCATTCCATAACCAAGGCCCATTCAGCCCCACCTATACTTCTGGTATATATTTAGATTATTTTTAAATACATTAAATTTAAATGCATCAAAATACATCTTAAAATTAGTTTACAGATATGGAAAGACATGCAGTAAAATAATAGATACTTCTTAGCTAGTATTTGTTTTACTGAAAAGGGAAAAACTTGCTTCTCAATCAGATTCTTGGCCATTCTGCTTTAGTGTAAAAAATGGCTTCTCTCAAGCAAATGAAAATTGGATGAGTTCAGACAAGGCTTCACTAGATAGCGTTTTATACAGGCTGTTTCATTTGATCAAAATCCTTGGGATAAAAACGGATAGATGTCGCCTAGCGACATCTATCGAATTTTGTGGTAACTAACATTATATACAAATCAGATAATAAAAGACAAAATTAAAATTTAATTTGTTGGCGACCATTTTACAATTTGGCATTCAATTCTATTTTATTATATTTTAACGTCATTTAATAGCTTGTTCGATTTGCTGGTTTATTCTGCATTTTAACGGCTTGTTTTAATTAGTTAGCGAATTATTTTTCATTTTAATTAATTCGAATTATAATTAAACTATGAAACGACACTGGCACCGCAGAGCGATAAATGGCGATTTTGGAACGATAGTTCCATCAAAACTTTTGATGAGTTTAGATGGTCAAATTAATTTATTTGGCGATTTTTTTACATTTTAATGGACATTTTGGAATGACTATGGCACTAATATCTTGAAAAGCACATCAAGAATTTGTTCTCCGTAAAGCTTTTGGGAATATTTCAATAACCGAGATCTTTGGTAGTATGTACGTTTCAGTTATAGGTACGTTTTTTAACTTGGCGATGTATTTTCTTACCACCTAAGCGAAGATTAAAATTTTAAGCTTGCATCGTCTTCATGGTTGCTTCTTTTCTCTTATTTTGCATTTTAATTTAAATTTCAATGATAATAATGGCTCGATATATTTATTAAACTTATTATGTTACATGCTAATGGAGCTTTTAAAGTTGATTTGGCGAGTTTTTTAACAAGAGTTCTCACATTATTTCGCAGCTTTTTTTCAGTTGGCCCATTATTTTACTTTCAAGTATTAAACGTATGTGTGAAATTAGAAACAAAAAAGGGAAGATTTCGGTGATTGGAAGTCTGGTTATCTTTCCCTATTGGCGTTAAATCTTTGTGGCCAATTTATGAGCGAGGGAAATACTTCCTTCGCAAACATAAACTAAAGAGCAACAAAATAAAGTAATTATCGCCAAAAATTTGGCAACCACACCAGATTCCCAATTATCGAAAGATTATCAATGTGTGAAATTTTAACATAAAAAGAACATTACCTTTTATTGTTGTGTAAATGAAAAAAAAATTTACATTTGGTCATCGTAATATTGTAGTTTTGTTTATTTTTTTCGTACTTGTATTGCTCTTTAGTACCAAACGATTATATATGCTCATTTCGTTGTTACTAAAGAAATTAATATGTTTTGTTGTCAATCGTCTTTCCGTTGAACACCAATCGCTTCATTGCAGGGCATTCATTCTGGGGCATCAAAAGGAAATGTCTCTGCGAATCAGGGTTGGCAAATTTGGGCCCAGCCCAGAAAAACCCGCCCGGGTTTTTCTGGGCGGGTCCACCAACAAAAACCCACCCGGTTTTTGTCAAAAGTGGGTTTTTGTTGATTTCTAAGTTATCAACAAATATAGTCAATAATAATATCTCATCTAAATTATACATAAAAAATAAGTAAGAAATCAGGTTTATTTGAGATAATTTTTCTTAGAATAATTATTAATTTTCTAAAAAAATTATTATTTCTTCAATTTTCAAGTCATCGTCCAGAAAATTTTCCTAGCTATGATACTACTTTTTGTTGCAAAATACTTTTTTTATTATTTATTTATTTTTTTATTGCAAATTTCAAATTTCAAAATAAATTGAAAGTGATCCATTGATAAACTTCTTGTAGATGGAAACAATTGATTCAACACAGCAGACAAATAATGAAAAAATACTGCAATTTTTGCTTTTATTCTGGAGCAAGAAAATAAAGTTTTGCTCTTCATTTCTTCTAACCCTACTGCATTTAGTATATGATGATTTTCAAGTGCTCTATTATAGAGGTACCATACCACTGACTTGAAGCACTAAACCCTTTCTTTGATTTAAAAAAAACAAAGAAAATGCGTCTCCACGCAGTTTATTACTACTAAAATATTATGACAAGCATTTATTAATAAATGCTTGGAAAGTTCGAATGTTAACCTAGTTTTTTTCATGATTATTTCAAAAAAAATCGATTAAGAGTCCCACGCCCCCTCCCTCATCTGAAATTAATCAGTTTTGGTTTTGAAAATAGGAAGGGGGAGGGGGAGAAACTTCCTTTATCTCAGACACACCTAGCATTGAGATATGCCTTATTAAAAACATGCAAATGACATGACTAGATATTGAAGCAGGCTACTTAATGAAAAAGATGATTATTTCTATTAATAAACAAGTGCTATTAATAAACGATGGTTTTAATTTTTAATGGCATAAATTTAAGTTTTTGAAACTTTCACGCCCTAAATATTGCTGCATTTGTAGGAAAGCCCATTTGTAACAGTTCTTCTATTTTGTAAAAGACAAGATAGCTGAAACCATTGTCCAAAGCTTCTTAAATATAAATTTAATATTACAATTCGGTTGATGATATTATTAATTGATATTGTTAATAATATTAATTATTAATCAATTGACATTGATTTAATGCAATTCAGAACTTTAACTTAACAAATATATCTTTATATGAATGAATGCATACATTATATATCAATACCCGCATAAGTAATAAAATTTTAACATACAAAAACCCGCAAAAACATTGGTGGGTTGGGTTTTTGTAGAAAAACCCGGGTTTTTGCCAACCCTGCTGCGAATAGATTCGCCATTTATCGCTCTGATGGGTCAACGCAAGGGGCGGCATTTCAACATTTCATTTGAGGGGGCAAGATTCTTAAATATGGATATCTCGGTATGGAATAAAATACATATTGGCTGAAAGAAATGGATTTAATATTAAGAAATATGTGTTAAAACAATTTAAATTTTAATAACTAGAGTTTTAAATTATATTGCAATAAGCTATCTCACAAAATGTCTCTGCTAGATATCGGTTTTTATTTTTTTTTTGGTCAAGCTTTAATCTACAGTGTTTGGAGTAAGAACAAGAGGAGTAGAGAAAATTTTGTTTTTCACCCAATGTCCAGTGTCTTATAATATTTCCTAAACAGCTAAAGATGAAATTCCTTTCTTGTCCCGCCGTGCTTATGTTAGAATTAAAGAAAACACATTTTTCCGATTCCTTTCTCTTTAAAATAATCTCCAGAATAAAATATCTCCAGTTTTTTCAACTTTTAATGAAAATTGACAAACATTTTAAATTTGCTTTTGAATGTGATCATAGATTTGTGATATACATAAAATAAATTTATCTGTTTATCATTCTGCGAAAAACGTTTGGGGGTGCAACCGCCCCCGCTGGTCAACGCTATCAAAATGAACATCTGAGCTTTTGCGTAGCAATTAAGATCATGTGAGCAACAATAATGAAACTAAATAGTAAATAGAACAATCTTATTTCATTGCTACATTTTTATTTATCGGCTGCGAAGAAAAGCGTATATTTTATTAATGCAGAGATGTCAAAATTGAACGCCATTGCTATATGTTGCAAATTCGAAGAAAGTAAACAATGAATGAATGTCGTATGACTGAATCATGAGTTGCGACCAACTTTACCTGAAAAGGGAATTTATTTCCCCTAAAAAGCAGTACTAAGAGGGCCTTCGGCATCAATTCACTCTGTACTCCACTTCAGTAAACTATATGAATATTTTTTAACCCTTAAAGATAGGGTGAACATCACTTTTTACAGCAGAAACAACGTGCTAATAAATGTAAACAAACATTTGGGTGGTCCTTGTTCAGCGCTCTCTAGCGGGCAAATCTTTACCATTGATGTTTTGAGTAATGAAGCAGCCTGTATAAAACGCTATCTAGTGAAGCCTTGGTTCAGAAGAACAAACAGCTCTTCCTATTGGTGACCTCTAAAAAAAGTTTATAGAAAAACTTTTTCATATTTTGTTAGGGGACCATTCACTACCACTCTCCCTTTTTTATAAAACGCACATTTACATCATAAGCATAAAAAAAGTTCTAACTTTTAATGCACAAAAATAAAATTAATTTGACCCAGACCGAATGGTAAACTAGGTGCTTGGCCGAAGCCTAATACTCGGAGGATGGACGAATATCCATTGCATCACTACTTGAGTCGTCCGAAAATCCCTCTACTTTTCAATGATGACCTCCTCCAAGAGACCAGAATCTGATCCTGGGACCAAATGCAAACTAATTTTAGAGACTAATACTTCGAAAAACTTGCCCCAGACTCCCGTTTGAGATGGAAATTGCACCCATCCAATAAGGACCCGCTCCGAAACTGAATCTTCCCCCGGTAAGAAACAAGTAATAATAAGAAAGGCATGCAAAAAATGCTTTTATGTCATGGCAAACAGTATTTTACGTTGTGCAACTTTTTTTCTGTGAGAAAAGTTTGATTTCTGTCCCACCCAACCCAAAAAAACTCAACCCTAAGAAAACCCAACAATTATTTGTGAAAGTGATGTTCCTTTATTCAAGCCAATGGAAAAAACAAATCTTTACATGTCACAGAATGGGAGTGGATCATGAATTTGATCGCGAAGTGTTTACCGCGAGGAAAGCTTTTCACGTTTATTTACATTGAAATCACACCGAAATGATAAATTATTTGATATGAAGTGGATATTTCGGCCAAAGCATCAAGAAGAAATGGATCATCGCACGAAAGTGCATGGAACACAAAGCACATGGCGATTGATTTGATCCAAGACATCAATCATTCTTACCCCCGTGATGTCCTGGCCGCTGATTTCTTTTTCCTCGGCATAGTCGGTGACTTTTTCCAAGTCGGCAGCCCCGCTGTCATGTTTCGCTACTTTTTTCTGAGGCTTTTGATCTTCGTTCCCGGTACTTTCGTCCACTTCGTCTGCCATGTTTGTTTTGCTCTGATTCCGACAGCGTTGCCATCCTCTTTTATGAATATATTTATTTGTTTCACAAAACTTACACATAAATTCAGTAGAGAAAGTTAGGTACACGTTCAATTTTATTGCAGATTTTTGACTTTAAGGCAGGGATTCAAGTGAAACAGGCCATCGCAAATTACAATCGCTACTGGAAATGAATTACATTAGAACATTTCTTGATAAAAACATCGTGACGTCAGCGTGACGTTTGCCTATGAAAAACGAGTTAGATAAAACGTCACAGCCTACTTGGCGAATAAGAGGAGATTGCTGAGTGTTTGTGAGCTCTTATTGGCTCCACCCGTAGTGACGACATGCCAAGTTAAGTTGATGATAATGTAATTCATTTCCAGTAGCGATTGGAATTCGAAGCGATCGCAGTGCTGTTTCACTTGAATCCCTACCTAAATATTAAACTATTATGCCATGTTTATTTTTTTTAAGTGAAGAGAAAACGGTCGTAGAATCCACCACTCATTTTGATCAAACACGACCATCGTGGGAACGGCTCGCGACGCCGGTCTGACACATCTCAACCCTCCCGGAACATTATTTTGGTTTTTCTTTCGAACGCCTGCTGTGAGTGCAGTAAACACTGCGATGGAGAACAGCGGCCGTATTCGAACTTGCAGCGAGGGGAACGCAGACGAAATCGATTCCATCGGACTAGGATGTGCCTTGGAATTCTTCAAAGAATACGACGAGATCAGCGGCCTCATTGACCAGCTAAAAGACGTGTACCGGGACCGGTCGCAGTCCGAAAAAGTGACCGAGCGGTTCATCTACGTGCTCAACCAGTACCAGGAGCAGCCGCACCTGTTGGATCGGTACCTGGATGACTTTCTGAACAAGTTGCTGGCAATTTCCAGGGATACTGGAAACGACCCCGCCCTCCAGTACATGGCTTTCAAGTTCCTGTACGTCATCACCAAAGTCCGGGGCTACAAAGTGGTCCTGAGACACCTGCCGCATGAGGTAGGCCGGGTCCGTTTATTTGTCGACGGGAAGGCTTATTAGACGAGCTTTCGTGGAATTTGGGAGTGAAATACTTTTGTCGGCCATCGTTTTTCAACAATGGAAAACTTGATAATTAAAAAATTGGCGTTGTCGTAAAAATTTCGTCCGGTTACCCTGTTGCTCTACCGTAACCTTATGCCAGTAAATTTTTCTTTGTGCACCCAAAGGACGAATGGTCCTTGCGTAAGCATTGGCATTCGTACGTTCTTTCGATGCTACTTCATTTAGGAATTTTTTTAAAGGGCCCTTTTCTTTTAAAAAAGCTCCTGCATTTAAGTCGGTGTTAGAAATGAGTGGTCGTTCGGCGCTCAAGAGTCTTCGCTCCACTGGCGCCGGGCATTATTAGAAGCAAGGGGTCAATAGTTGCATTTTGCGGCCACATTTTTAATTGGACGCCGACGAGGGTGCCGGACATGACACCAAAAATGTAACATGATTTTTTTTGATGCAATCAAACAGTTAATATAGTATACAGTTAATAAGTATGCGTTTGACAACGTTTTGCGTTTCATGTACATCGGAGCGTGTCGCAGTCTGTTTAATGTTTACTTTTTTTAATTCCTTTTTGGATGTTTTATTCATTAAAGATACACTCAAAATGTTGGTTTCGATGCCCGGAACCCGGTGGCAAAGCCGGGAAGGGGCATTGAACACTTTATTTGAATAAGAAAACGAATACCAGCCCATTTTTTGATGACGAAAATATCAATTTAACCTATTACGAGAGTTGTTTGCTTTTGAGCTGTGGGAAAGATTTTCATTTCACTATTTTAGGTTGATGAATTAATTATACAATACACTCTCTCGTGCGGGGAGGAGGGCCGGATCCGGACTCCCCCGACGGAGCCATTCGAAACCTTCGGAAAGTTTTATCATCATCCAGGTTCACGTTATTCCAATCATATTCAATATCACTCCGGCCGACCCATACGGGTGTCCGTAAAATTCACTCGGTGAGAAATGCTTTAAAAATGTGTTGCAGTACTCTATTCAAAATGTATTTCTCTTTTTGCATGTTCAATCTGTCGTGAGTGAAGTATGTCATCGAATCCTCTCAATCAAAGAGCGTGTCTCCACAGGTGAGCGACGTGGAGCCGGTGCTGTCCCTGCTGGGCGCGCAGGACCCTCGGGACGCGGGGACCTGGGAGGCCCGCTACGTGCTT